>JAOPUL010000839.1:40678504-40693730 GCA_027564515.1 Octopus rubescens | reverse complement strand
GGGAAGGTTATAGTGATAGATACAGGTGTCTTGCTGTAGATGGAACACTGGTTACCTGGCGAGAGAGAGAGAGAGAGGTATATGTAAATGTATATATGAGTGAGTGGTCAAACGAAAGAAAGTGGTACTCAACACACAGCAGTCTGATTCAGCTCTGTCAAACGAATGAGCCTGATTAGATAGGTTTGTTTGAAGAGCCTACCCAAATCAAGCGGTGGAATTCTAGTTTAACTCTTTTTTTCTATATTTTGGAATTTTCTGAAAATTTTTGCGAATGTGTTCTGCACAGGAGAATTTATACGATTATGGAAAAAAAAACTTTTTATTTTCCAATTTTATTTTCACAAAATACATGTGAGAGTGACAAAGAAACGAGGAAGGTGGTCGTGGGATGTGCTAGAAACAACAACTAAATCCCCCTTAAATCACATACCTTTTCGTCTAAAAATATTTACAATTTTATCTTTTTACCGAAAAAAGCTTCTCCCATGATTTCTAAGTGCGTAGTGCCCAAAATCGGTCCGAAGTGAGGTGAAAAAAATATCAAATTTTCAAAAGAAATAAATGCCCCATCAATTCAAAGGTTGTGGTGAAAAGAAATTGAAAACAGAGAAAATCAAACTTATGTGGAAGTCCTAATCCGAAACTTCGCTTTAATCTCAGCAAATGTGTTTATGGGGAGAAAATATTGAAAAACATCAATACAGGTCAGTGACAAAGAAACGAGGAAGGCATCGGGTAGTCGTGGGATGTGCTAAAAATAACAGCTAAATCGCTCTTAAATCACACAATTTTATTTTGCATATTCGTATGAATTCCCGTGTGTAGAACAAATTCGCAAAAAAATCACGGTTAATCTCTACGAGGCTTCGGAAAATTCACATCGGGAATGTTCCGAGTCCTCTCACCACCTCCTCCGTTTGTCAGCGCGCATTTTTTCCTTCATATTCGTTTACTACACATTATTTTACACCTATTACACTATTTTTTTTTTCGTTTTTGTCACCGGGTGTTTACGTTTAGTTTTCGGACCCTGTGAGTTTGATTGTGTGAATGTTCCGAGTCCTCTCACCACTCCTCCGTTTGTCAGCGCGCATTTTTTCCTTCATATTCGTTTATTACACATTATTTTACACTTTATTTTTTTCGTTTTTGTCACCGGGTCCTGGAACCTGTGACTTTGATCGTGTGAATGTTCCGAGGCCTCTCACTACCCCCTCCGTTTATCCGTGTTTTTTTCTTCTTAAGTGTAATGGGTGAAAATTAATGTGTAGTAAACGAATATGAAGAAAAAATGCACGCTGACGAACGGGGGGGGACTGGGGAGAGGACTCGGAACATTCCCGATGTAAATTTTCCGAAGCCTCTCCCCACTCCCCGTTTGTCAGCGTGCACTTTTTTTACTCATATTCGTTAACTACACATTATTTTACACCTATCACACTATATTTTTTCGTTTTTGTCACCGGGTCCTTAATTCTCTATCAATAGATAATCATGCAGCAATGCTGCCGAATGAAAAAGTGAATTGTGACTACATCTGCTTCATATTTTCCAACGGTCCACGCAAAGCTTTCCGTACATATTTCAGTGTAGATTACAATGTTCAATTATTTTAATAAATGTCCATACTTTTTTAACTACTAAGTCGCTTATGATCATTGCACATGTCAGGTAACATGAACAAGATAATTCAAGCATTTTGTTGAAATGTTTAGGAATTAAGAAAAAAAAATCACTAAAAATCAAGTTACGCTATTTCTACATCCACCCAGTTCCGATTTTTTTTCCCAAAATATTTTCGGATTGCTATATTTCCGATAAGAGATTACGATTTTGCAGATAACATCCGTCGGCGAGCAAACGGATGTTATCTCTCAAAGATTGGTACCTCCCTTAACACGATCAGACATGATAATATAACATCATGACAGTCAAAACGTATATATAATTTCCATACGAACGTAGCAGAAAACAAAGTTGAACATAAATCACGTGTCTTTTAACAATTTTGATTGGCTGTTCAGCCAGATTATTGGCGGGAAATTTCGTTTAATTTGGTTTCCGAAACTCGTGTATGTATTTGTTTGCATGTATGCGTAAGTGGCTAAGATTCGTTCTTACCTGCTTCATTTGTTTCTGTAAAATCCAGGTTAGAATGCACTTGTTTGTTTTAAAACTGTTGAATGAAATTTCCGATAAGAAAACGAGAATAGATGACATTTTGTTAGGAATAAAATTTTAACTGTGTGTGGTAGTAATCGGAAATTTCATTCAACAGTTTTAAAACAAATAAGTGCATGCTAACCTGGATTTTACAGAAACAAATGAAGCAGGTAAGAGAACTTGAGAACACACACCTACATACAAAAAAGAGGTATGCATATGTATTTATGTATGTACGTATATGTGAAAGACAATGAACGAACGTGTGTGACTGACTACAAATTACATACTGCTGAACACGGCGCGCATACACGTATAACCACTAGCTTCCATATACACGTACATACATAACTACATACAGCTTTCACTTTTTCCTGTGACTTCGAAGCAAAGTTCGGCTTACACACCATGAAAACAAAAGTAAATAAATCAAAATTTCTTACGGAAATTAATGAATGGCCATTCAGCCCAGCTGGGCGTCAATGACGTTTCTGAGAGTTAAAACGAAAAAATGCTCAATAAATTGTGAAAGGTATGTAAATATTTTGTTTTCATAACAAATTTGTGTACTTTTTCGTGCATTTTAATTAAAAAATAAAATGCGCACCTTACCGTAGTTCTCGGGGAGATCAGCTTGACACAGCTGGCTCATTTTATAGGTACAACTCATTTTTGCTAACTGAGTGAACTGGAGCAATGCGAAAGTCTCGTTTTGCCCAAGGACACAACGCACCCACCACCGGGAATCGTACCCACTAAGTCACGCGCCTTCCACACCGGATGTAATGGATAATTAATATCAATGTGTATAGTATATATTTGTATGAGTGCTGATATGAGATAACTGCCTGGTTTTCACACATCCCCTTTCCTTTATATGCACACAATATAGGATGTCTTTCCAACCACGTGGTTCCGGTTCAGTCACACTGCACGACACCTTGGGCAAGTGTTTTCTACTATAGCCTCGAGCCCCTTGTGAGTGGATGGATTTGGTAGACTGAAAGAAGCCTATCGTATGTTGGTGTATTTAGTCCCCGTAATGATAGAAGTACCTGGGGGGGGGGGTCGATTCGTTCGGCTAAAATTTTTTAAAGTGGTGCCCCAGCATGGAAAGTGTAATGAAAGAAACAAGTAAAAGAAAGATTATATTTAATCGAATCATGTTATAGCCGGGAATTTGCGAGTGTTGCGGCAAGTTTTTCACTAAATCTAAATTCATCGTGTAGCGAGTCAGCTATAATGAGATGACACAGCCGCGCGAAAAGGCGGCTGGTTTTCAGTTAGCTTATGGACATCACTTCACACTAACTCGCCATCAATCTGGATCCGGAGATTTAACCAACATCTGCTAAGCCCTCTCAACCTTTGCCAACTCAGCAACTCAACTCGCTACACTTAATATCCTTTCATTCAGTTAACAGGTCAGCTCTCGTGTACATACATTCAAAATAAATATTATCCCTCTATACACACGCCTCATCTACAATAATGACACATTAAATATATTCTATCCTGGTGACAGCTATCTCTCGTTATAATCGCATATATTATACGTTTTCTATTTACCACTTTTATTATCTTTAGCTCTTCATTTTTAGTTACATTTGTCAACACTAGATGAACAGTCTTGACGCTTCTGTTTACAGTTTTTACTGCATGGAATGTACCAACACACGAAGTATGATATTCGCAATTGTGAAAAGTACAGCTATCTTCCTTTAAATAGGCTCCAGACACCGTTAGCAGCTGCTACAAGACAGGATAAAGCATGGTGCGGTCATGTGATTTACTTGGCAATCAATTTCCACCAATGAAATTACAGAGCTAAAGTGAATTGGAGAAAACGTGCTGGTGAGCCTACCTGTCAAATATAAATTAAATTGTCTGCATTTGCTCTCATCATTCTTTGATTTTTGACTACTGTTGAGAATGCCACCCGCTGCCGCAGCACCATCAAAAGGAGCAAAGAAAGCCGCTAAGGCTAAACCTGCACGTTCTGGGGATAAGAAAAAGAGGAAGAAGAGAAAGGAAAGCTATTCCATCTACATTTACAAAGTGCTGAAACAAGTCCACCCCGATACTGGTGTTTCCAGTAAAGCTATGTCTATCATGAACAGTTTTGTCAACGATCTGTTCGAAAGAATAGCTTCTGAGTCCAGCCGCTTGGCTCACTACAACAAACGTTCGACTATCAGTAGCCGTGAAGTACAGACTGCTGTCCGTCTTCTCCTTCCTGGTGAATTAGCTAAACACGCCGTCTCTGAAGGTACCAAAGCTGTTACCAAATACACAAGCAGCAAGTAGAAAGTTACTAATGCCTGTTTTAGGTGAAAGCAACGGCCCTTTTCAGGGCCTACATAATGTGTAATAAGTCATCTCTCCAGTTGATAATTGTGCTTTTTGTTAAATTAAATTGTAAGCGTTTTCATGTTTTATTCTGATTCTTAACTTGCACTTTTTGATTCAATCGACACATTGCAGCAACTATCCACCGTTCTGGGAGGGGCCAGAGTTGAGGAAGCCCTGGGGAGGAAAATACCGTAACGTTTTTAATTTACATCCCGAGTTCAAACTCTGGTAGATGATTTGGCCCCACTATCCGGATGTAATCATTGGGATGGGGTTAGTAACGTTTGCTTTAACTGCAAACATTCCTTCATCGCGATGGCACTTGATCTCGATGTATCGATTTCAGGTTACCTACATTTCCTGGTATATAGAAATTAAGATTTGGATGTAGGATGAAATGCGTATTTTACCCCCATGTAGGCTGGGTGCTACTTAACACAAAAATTTCTTTGAAATTCATTTTGAAAATGCTTTCGAATGTGGATTACGATGTTACTTTTTTTATGGCAGGAAGCTCGGGAAGCGGGGATCTGGTATGTTCCCAGAGTTGTTAAACAGTGACCTGGTACAAAACGAAAGCAATGGTTAGGAATTTTTTTTAGATATTGCTGCATATTTTTTTATGTGGTCCACTTCGTTTTCTACTGGGGAATTCCGCCGAACTTTTTACGTTGTACAATCAACGATCGTAATCTACATCGGTGCCTGCAAAATTTCATTAAGGTAACTTCATCTTAATTGATTTCTGATCATCCCTCGCACGTTATCTCTTAGGATCAAGCTATTGTTACTGTAGTGACGGTGGTAGTAGTTATTGTGGTGACGTTGGTAATAGAGCAAAAGGATACGCAAATCCATTTCAGATGAGGGTAGACATGATAGTTGGAATTTTTGACACTGGCGTGCAGCTTCGTATCCTTCGATTTTTGTGATTGAATAACTAGCGATACGCTCGCAGGGGCTGGATTCCATTAGCTTTCACACGATAGTTCGCCTTATCGACTGTCGGTGGTCTAAGTGCCCTGTCGTGATGGTAATGGGAGATCAGTTATCCAATTCAAGGGTGGCAGCAAGCTATCTCGGCACGGGGAAAAAGAATCGAGCATTTTAAAACAATCGTCACTATGTGTTCGCCTTGCTGTTACAGTTACATTCTTGCCCTGACCGAATCATGATGTTCGGAATTTTATTCTCCACTGCTTTCTATACTTCATAAAAATTTATTTGGCAGAAATTAGTCTCTTCATTAAGGATTAGTTTTTTTATTCTTTTTTTTGGTTAATACATATGGAATGCTTACGCTAATTTCCCGAGTATTCATAGTCTGTGTTCCCTGGGGGGGGGGGTTCCAAGTCTTTTATATTAGTTGGAACATACATATGGATGGATTTTTGCCTGCTCTATAAATCTTTGGTAGGATGAGTCTTTCAGAATGAAAGGTTTGTAGACGATGTTTCCTCTAAGCTGCGTGCGTGAGTGCACACGTTTTACAATTAGTAGAAGGGGAGAAATGTACATATTAAAGATTTATTCAGATTTTTTTTTATGTATCTGAACGATGGTTATTTGCATTGCACACTATCCAATTTCTACGAACACTCACAGCAAAAGAATTGCAGGTTCATTAAACAAGACGCAAAGCATAACTGTTTGGTTAAGACGTTCACTTCAACTATATTGTTCTGGGTGCTTTCTACTGTAGTTTCCGACTACAGCTACAGTAGAAGACTCTTGGCCTTTACACAGTGCCTTGTGAATGACTTCTATAGAAGCTCCTTGTGTTTTGTTTCCTTTTAATCAAAAACGTAGCTTAGCAATTCGATAAGAGATCTCTAAAATATGTATGGAATGTAATATAATTAACTATAGCCAACACAACTACGAGAAAAGTAACGTTATATTACATAAGGTATAACGAGGGTTCACATGCAAACCTAAGAATTATACACACATTTAGAGAATGAGAGCAAGGAGTTTCTTAACTGAAATAAAAATAAAACGGCCTATCCTTTACATTATAATGGAAAGAACAGTTTGTAGTAAAGTAATGTTTTTAAAGCAGCAAAGAGTGATTTCTCAATGTTCTGACCCTAATTTTTGAGGTGTAAATAATTGAATAGAAGAGAAACTAGATTCTAATTTTATGCGCCATAAGTGAGTATTAAGCTAGATCAAACCCCATGTAATACTGAATCCTTCCTTAAAAACTCTTCACTTCTGGCAAGAAAATAGATATTAAATAAAGGATTTAACATCTCAGAACACAGCTACCAAGTAATAATAAAAGAGGTAGTTATGTATCTTGCATACACATACAATATATAGAATGTATAAATGTATGAACGACGAGCTGAAATCTTGACGTAGATGGTATACTTTGATTTTATTCTTTATGATTACAAACTATTATTTGAGTACAACAATGTTTTAAACCAGAATTGTGAGTTTCCTAATTTTGAACTGGAGCCAGTTTCAAGAATTTTTTGCAATGGAAAGAAACCACCACAAAACAAAAATCTCAGGGGAGGTAATTAAGGATTTTTTAAAACGTGAATTATCTATTACGACCCTTGCACTAATATTATTTTGGGAAGCAATAAATTTGGAACTATACTGGTTTGTAATTTTTTAAAGCTTATTTTACCAGATGGCTTATAAAATTTCATCAGAAATTTATTGTGGCAGAATCATATTAGTCATACATACTGTTATAACTTTTATTTCATTACCTTTACTAATAGAAACACTGCCCTCTTCTGTGATGTGTATATCAGGCAATTTATGTATATGCGTGTGGGTATATATATATCTACATGTGGGTATATTCTTTTACTTGTTTTGGCCATGCTGTGGTACTGTCTTGAAGAACTTTTAGTAAAACAAATCGACTCCAGTACTTTTTTTTTTTAAAGCTTGTTACTTATTCTATCGGATCATATTGCTGAACCGCTAAGTTACAGGGTGTAAAAAGCCATCAATGGTTGTCAAGCGGTGGGGGACACAAATATAAACAACGGGCTTCTTTCAGTTTCCGTCTACCAAATCCACTCACAAGGCTTTGGTCAGCCTAAGGCTATAGTAGAAGACATTCAGTAGGACTGAACTCAGAACCATGTGGTTGGGAAGCGAGCGTCTTACCACACAGCCATGCCTGCGCCTATAGATATGTATATATATATATATATGTATGTATATATATATATATAGTATTTGCATATATCAGTCAACAATGACCAATGTAGTTCTATGTGAGTTGAGGAAAAGATGGAAGCATATAATATGCCAACCATTGTTTTTTGGGATGACCCATGTTGAATTGAAATTTTCTAATGAGGAAATGAATAGCACAGTATGTATATTGTATTGTAATCAATAATCAGTATATATTATTTAATATTAAACAGAAAGTTGACCTAGGTATAGAAAATAACCCAAGGTGTTCATTATTCAAAGGACCATGGCTTATACATGTGTATATTGAAATGAAATTTTCTCTAAGCAATTTTGATTATAAATAGATATAGGGTAAAATCTCCAGAATTATTCTCATAGAAACAGTTTGTGATAACATATTTCTAATGAAAACAACTGAATAGAGACAGTTGCAAGAAAAGAAAGTGAAAGTAAGAGTGTACAGAGTAAAGATGAAAAGTATTAAATGAAATAATAGGGGAACACAGTTTGTGAGAGACAAAGACGTTGAGAAACAAAACAATGAGGATAAGAGTGAGAGAAAAAGTTATAAGGATTGAGAACTCGGGATAGAGGTGGTAAGCAAAGAAAAGATGGCGAGAGACAGCATTGCAAGAAAAGGATACAAATGCAAGACCTTAAAAATGTCGTGAAAATTAATTTATTTTCTGATTGAAGCATGCGTTGAAATCTTTAATAATAAAAGAATCCTGAAAACCACATTTTGATAATAAATATATTAAAATTGAAATTTTCTAGACAGTGTAGACTTTAATAATTTCCTTTAGTAAGAGTTACATACTCAATTAATAAGCATTTTTAAAAAAAATTATAGTATAGATATCACATTGTACATTTTTCTGAATGGCATACAAATGTAAGAAGCTTTGACTATACTGTCCCCATATGTAAACATATGCCAGCAGAATTGATGTATACATCAATTATAGTAGCTAGTTTGGGGTATCATATTTATGAGTTAGAAATTCTCTTAGGAGTTAAGTGTTTTCCTTTAAACATGGTTGATAAAATAGATGTCACAACTCCCTAAATATGTAATTACTAACATAGCCCCACTGGATACATTGGACCAACATAATATACCATTTTGGTTTTCAGTTGTAAACCCACTTATGTTGCTAATTTTCTTGGGAAAAGTATGAACTTAATCAAGACCCTTATTTCTATACAACTTTAAATGTGAAGCTCCATGATTATCTCAAGAGAACATAGCTGCATCCTTCCTGGAAAAGGTAGAGAATCAAAACTAAATGCTAAATATTTATTTTTGACTTTGTGCACTACAAATTTGAATCTTGTTTGGATTGACTTTACCTTCAGGGTTGATCAAACAAATACCAGGCATGTATTATCCAACTATTTTCTACAAATTTAATGACCTTGTTCTAATATGAAAAATCCTTACTTATTGAAATACACACTGCCTTTATTTTAATTTTTAAAATGAAGAATTTAATGAAATTGCTTTGTCATTATTTAGTTGATGTTTGGAACATAAATTCACATGAAATTTTGAAGGAAGATTTTAATTTAGATTAGTTTAAACAAGAAGTTTGTATCATAGAACCAGAGGCAGTATCAATACAAAATTGATTTCCTTACAGACATAAGGTCAATTATTTTTGTAGAGCACAAGTGTAGTTGATGGAATAAATTTTCTCAGTATACTACTGATATTCAATGATACATAAGTAATGGAAGTCATTTTTAGTGAGACAGCTCAAAACCTAGAAGACAAAAAACTAAATATGGTAATGCATTTACTGTCTTGATCACACCATTATTTCAATACAGATTGAAAACAAACATTGAGAAATGAAATTTAATTCTATATTTTTCATTTTTTTTATTATTATTATAATTTTAGATGTAGAAAAAGTTCCAGGTGATGTCAATAATTTAAAGATGAGATTTTGTCAATACCTTTTTTTTTTTTTGTTATAATCACTAAATAGTTCAAGGAAACCTCCCAGAGGGTTGAGTGCATCTGGTCTTGATTCTCAGTTGTATTTATATCATTATATTCATGTCCTACAAATGACATAGCAGCACAAATCCTATCATCCTTTTCACTCTTGGAGTTGTATCCTCAGCCTGTCAGAAGCGAATTATTTCTTCTATGGCATTCACTCCTAATTTTAACCTCACACCAAATGTTCCACAGGACAGTGACCTTGAAGATGAAACTGTCGATACATCAAGTTAATTGCAAAGCTTTAACTTCCTTGAGAAAGTATACAACTTCAATCCATAAAAATGGAAACAGCAGTAAATCATGAATTGCAATCCTGTGAGTTGAACCATAGTTTCTTTCTCATTCATCTGATTAAAATATGGATGTTATATACAAAACAATTGGGAAGAATTTACTTGCACCAAATTTGACAATCAGTTCAGTCAAATCAAGAAAATTATTTACAAAATAACGGTTGTACCATAAAATTCTTGATTATGAAATAATATTTCAGTTGCAGCAGTTTTAGAGTGCAAAAACAAATTCATGTTCATTACACTTCTAGAATACTGACATACGTGTAATGGCTTAAAAAGAAAAAGAGAAATATTTTGGTTCAACAAGAGGACTGTTCAAAACTGAGACTTTTTCTTTATCAGTTATTTTCTGTGTTAAATAGAGAGATTACAAAGGTCATGAAGCACATCACTTCCAAACCAAGTCATTAAAAAAAAAATGATAATAATAAATACATAGAAATAAGAGCAAAATCAGCCTCAAATCATACCCTTTTGTTTTAAAACAAAAAGAGTTGGAACACATTAGATAATGCAGTTTTGTTTTGTTTTTAATGAGTTGGTTTGGAAGAAGTATGGAAAGTGGACATGAAATGATGATGTTTCCAGATTTTAGTAGACAGGAGTGAAATAGTTACAATTTGGAACAAAATCTAGCACCCTGCATCTTACCCCTATTATTATTATTCGAGCTGGCAGAATCGTTAGCATGACGGGCAAAATGCTTAGTGGCATTTAGCCTGTCTACGTTCTGAGTTCAAATTCCGCCAGGGTCGACTTTGCCTTTCGTCCTTCAAGGGTCGATAAAATAAGTACCAGTTTAACACTTGGGTCAATGTAATCGACTAAACCCCTTCCCCGAAATGACTGGCCTTGTGCCTAAAACTGAAACCATTATTATTATAAATGCTAAATCCACAGCATAATAAAAACCTAACAATGTTGGATTAAATGCCTTAGTGTTTAATTACATCCCTTTACATTGTGAGTTCAAATCTCGCTGGAATTTATCTGGTCTTTCATCCTTCCAAGGAAAAACAAATAAAAAGTTAGTGCTAACATTGATTAAACCAAGTACATGCTTCCTGTAAAATGTTTAGCCTTGAGTTTAGGTTAGGAACTGATTATATTTATTATTCCACTTGTTGCAACATGTGTTTGAGTGTTATGCTTTTAACAACTACAGAACAAAGTTAAAAACATAATTGAAATCTTTAACATTATAAACCATGGAATTTTCATGGGTCTTACTAACTATTATTGTTGGAAGAATACTTTATTAATTACAAATAGTTTAGATAACTTATAGAATCTACTTTGATTCTTCAAGCTTCTGCAGTCAATCCATGGCAAATTTGATTTTCCTTTCCAAGCTATAAAGACCATAACAATACCTGTAATATATTGATGTTGATTCCACCCACTAGTTTTCTCTTGTACAAACTTGACATAGGCCTAATCAAAATGAATCATCATCATTGTGATTATAAAGAACACTGTGACATTGCCTCAACAAGAAGTTGTTAGCTCCCTGCACTCCCAACCAGAGATTTATATTCTCAAGTGAAACTATTTTATTTTGAAGAGATAAACAAGAATATTTCTCACTTGTTCTGCCATCCACGGATAGTAGTTGTGATATGCAAATAGTTTGTTATTAACAGACACTGATATTTGTTGAAGAAATCGAAACTATTGCTTCAGATTTCGTGAACGTATAGACTGTTGCAAAAGCTTTGCTATGTAACTAAATTCTACTTAGGCTTAAAAGTAGTTGAATTGATAGTCTTTTGTGGGGGAAAATTTACAGTTATATTCTTTTATCATACTATGGAGTTCAGAACTAAACTGGTCATCCCCATTATATGTCATCGATGAAAGAGATTTTACATATATTTTCAAAATACTGGTAAGTCAAACTTTTGAAGTCCTTAAGATAAAACTGAAGATGTGAAAAAGGTTGAGTTTATGTTTATTAATACTTCATACAAGACTTAGAGGTAGAAATGAAGACTGAAACAACAGTTTCATGTTTTGTATATAAAATGCAGCAGTTACAAAGTCACTGTTAATGTATGCTGATGATGTGAGGGTTGAATGTTTGCTATAAAAACAGTGATGAGAGTTCAGTTATTTTGGCCTTTTCATATACTAATTTGAAAACAGAAGTATCATAGACTAAGTTTGTACTACTATATTATTTCCAAATGTATAGCTGTATATATGGAAACACAGACAAGGTTATACACAAGGACAAAATTTATATATTAAGACACAATGAACCAAATTAGACTGTACAACACTTCAATGGTTAAGGCCGTTTAAATCCTACCTTAGGTTTATTTTATTTTTCATTTATGCAGAATCAATTAAAACAAGTGGCTGTGATAGGGCATTGAACAACTATCTAAGGAATCAGTATTTTATATCCTGTGACCAGCACTGAAATAACCAAAACAGCTTTCAATGTCAGAATCCACTAGGCTCTCAGGTGATACATAGGTTTGGGCAGCTAAAGCGAGACTTTGTGTTGAGCGGTTTCAAAGCTTGTAACTAAGATAAATGAAAAGATAGAAGCATAAAACTGTGTATGTATGTTTGTCATGACATAAGGCAAGATATTACTAAGTCCATCATTAACAGTTATAACTGATTGGGTATGGATGCAGAAGTCTGAGTATGCTCTCTTTGTCTGATCCACATTTAAAAACCTGAATGCCTTGTAAAAGCAGACTTCAGCATAAAGAGGTGGTGTTATATTGGACTTGTTCTTAATACATTAACCACCACATGTACCACTGGTGGTTCATCACAAACTTCATACAACCACCATATGCACCACCGGTGGTACATTTTGCATAATTTGAGAAAACATTTTATTCTGTATCTTTGACATGGTTTCGAGAATATTTAAATAACATGAATGCTAAATATTAAAGTTTAATCATGAAATATTGTAAAAACGCAAAAAAATTACATTTTCTTGTAATTAAACAGTATGCAGTGTGACCATGCGAAATATGAGGTGTCACCTGTAAGTTTCAGTAACAGACCGTGGAAGTTAACGTGTTAAGGATCCTTTCAGAAAATCATACAAAATATAAACTATCACATAAAATTTAATTAAACACAACTAATCATCTCAATTTATTTCAATCTTCCTAAGGAAGATTTTCTATGCACTGCAAAAGTTTTCAGAATGAAGCTAAAATATGGTTATATATATTGAATAAGATACACTCTTAAATTTTGCTTAGTTCTGATATAAAATGCATCTTCATCCTGTTATTTCTTCTTATATTTCACTTAGGCATTGTGAGACTAATAAGCTGGTATAGAATTCAATATACATATGTTTCAGAACAAAGTGTTAGTCGAGTACGGAGCAGTAATAAGAAAATGAGATAACAAAGGAATAAATGATTATCTTATGAACTTCATTAGTCATATTCAAGGTGCCGATGAAGCTATAAGGTGTTACTCAGGCACTCAACTATGAAACCACTGCATCTTATAGCAGAAACAGTTGTAAGTTAATGAAGTTCATAAGACAATCATTTATTCCTTTATCGTCTCATTTTCTTATATATATATATATATATATATGAATACATGTAATAATATATTCATGTGTGTGTGTCTTTGTGTTTGTCCTCCTCCACCACTTGACAACTGGTGTTGGTTTGTTTACATCCTTGTTACTTAGCAGTTCAGCAAAAGTAACCGAGAGAATAAGTACCAAGCTTAAAAAATAGATATTGGAGGTGATTTGTTTGACTAAACCTTCAAGGCAGTGCCCCAGCATGGTTGCAATCCAATGACTGAAATAAGTAAAAAAGAAAAGATAAAATCAGATCTATACCAAGATCATCATCATCGACGTTTTCGTGTGTGTATTTCTATATTGGTCAGAACTCAACAGATCTGCAATAGTTCACATTGCCATGTGTCACCAACATTTCCAACAATTGATACAAATGTTTAAGTGTATAAAAAAATAGAAGAAAATCACCTATAGCATGCAGTCAATCATCATCATCATAATCATCAACATTTAACACTTGTTTCCATGCTGGCATGGGTTGGATGGCTTGACAGGAAACTGGCAAGGCCAGGGGCCACACCAGGTTCCATAGTCTGTTTCGGCTTGGTTTATATGGCTGGATGCCCTTCCTAATGCCAACCACTTTACAGAGTGTACTGGGTGCTTTTTACGTGGCACCATCAACAGTGCTTTTTATGTTGCACCATCACCAGCGCTTTTTATGTGGCATCAGCACCCACACCAATGCTTTTTATGTGGTACCTTGATTTTGGGATCGCAATTCTATTGTGGTGGGCGGGTCTTCTTGAGTCCAGCAATGCGCCACATATTTCAGTCCTCTGTCATCTCCTTCGTAAGGCTCAGCATTTTGAGATCAGCCTTCAATACTTCATCCCATGTCTTCCTGGGTCCCCCTCTTCCATGACTTCCCTCTAATTTAAGTGATTGGCTGTTAAATATATTGTAGATCTCTATAAGGATCAATAATACCACTTTTTCAAGCATACAAGTTGAATTTTTTAGACCAAAATTTACAACCGGAAAAGGTAGATCAACTTATACACCAAGATGATTTTGGAGGACCAAAAATTTCATGTGAAATGCAGTAGGATTTGGAAAGATAGTAACAATGTTTGAATGTTTACTCTTTGTTTACACTATATACTACATGCTTACACCTTATACTGGAAAATACAGTATATGTTATTGCAAAAGCAACAATGTCTGAAGTTATTTTTTAATAATAAAACAGCTGTTATATTGTGTATATGTGCATAGACAGACAATTTGGTATACATGTGTGTGCAAAAATGCAGTTTTAAAGAAATAAATAAAAATATTGTGTTTCTTACCTTATTGTGTGGATCATGATTCTTCCAGTGTAAACCTACAGGTAACAGTAACACTTCTTTTTCATTAATCTTATTGAAGTTGAAAGAATTTGGATCAAATTCCTGATTGACACTTTGAATATGTTGAGGTTTTCTTCTCTCAATAAACCTGAGAGGATTTAACTTGTTAAATAAAAAGAATATTATGATCACATGAAATAGGTAAACTTGATAACATGAACACAAACAATATACTACTAATATTAATAATAATAATAATAATAATCCTTTCAATACTGGGCACAAAGGCCTGAAATTTTCGGGGATGGGGATAGTCGATTCAATCGACCCAAGTACTCAACTGGTACTT
>JAOPUL010000839.1:40648756-40664693 GCA_027564515.1 Octopus rubescens | reverse complement strand
AAACTTTCTACTAACTTTTTACATGGCCCCAGTATTTTTGCTGCTCTCTGCCAATACATTTGATTTGATTTGATATATATATATATATATATATTTGCAAAGATTACTGTTCCAAGAGTACACAGTAGACAAGGTATATAATTGAAAGGTTATATGTAATATCCAATTATTATGTATCATTGTTTGTAGCCTAATTCCAGATTTTTTAAACCAAAGTTTAGTTTATATTTGATTTCAAAAGGCAAAAACTTACCAATTATCAATTTATATCTCAAATGTTTAAAAGAACAATGTACCTATTAGTTAGAATGTATCAACATATTTCATAGAATAGGTTTATAAATTTTAAAATAATTCTCTGAGATAAAATATTATAGCTAGTTCTGTTCCACATTTGTATAAACATTACATTTTTGGCTTGCCTCAGAACATTTGTAGTATTTGTCACTGAGGAGGCCAAATTAGGTTGAAACAGTGGGTCTGGTGATCCACTAGCCTTTCTGAACAAAGCCCTATATTTTTAACACATAGGTCTCTTTGAGAAGTTTCACTGGGTCAAAATATTACAGCTAGTGTTGTTTCGCTTTTGTTTACACATTGTTATATACACTGTTATTATATTAACTTTATCTAATACAGAAAACATACTTCTCTCGATAAATTCTTCGATTCATTTTTCGCATTTCCCTGCTACTTTTTTCTGGATCAAAATCTTCCATAAATTTCACAGAATTGATAGGAGAAAGCATTTTCAAATGCTTGCCAACATCCTATTTAAAAGAGTAAAACATAGCATTAATTTCTAGTATATATATATATATATACATACATATATATAATTTTGATGTAAAAAAAGTCATGGCAGTGTGGTTAAGAAGTTTACTTTGCAACATGTGGTTTTAGGTTCAGCCTCACCTTGGACACACAGTGGAAAATAGCTAAGTGCTTTAGAGTTTATAGCATGCACTGTTGAAATAAACTACAAGATCTTATGCTACTACAACTATAAAAGAAAGCAAAAAATGCAATAAGTTTTACATATGGCTGCAACATCCACACATTTCTTATATTCATTACAGAGTTCACAAATATGACAGACTTACCTAAAAGATATTGTATCAAAACAGCTTAATCACTGATTAACAATCACCATCATCTTGACTATTTATTAATAATTTATGGTATAATATTAATATTACTGCCTACTCATCTTTGCACATGTCTTTGACATGTGTAGAATTGTAAACACTTTAGTTCTCATTGCAAACTTTCTAGTTAGTGAAAAAAAAGCTGAAATATTAAGGCTGTGGTTAAGAAGTTTGCTTCTCAACCACGTGATTCGGGTTCAGTCCTACTACATGGTACCTTGGGTAAGTATTTTCTACTATAGCTCAGAGTTTACCAAAACCTTGTGAGTAGATTCAGTCGACAGAAACTGAAAGAAGCTTGTTGTGTGTGTGTGTGTGTGCTAGTGTCTCTTTGCCTAGACACACGATAGTTGTAAACAAGCAACACTGTCATACAAACTTGTTGGTTTCCAATCTTTTGTGTAACATGTCTAACCATAGAGAAAATATCTTATTTGAAAACAAGTGAGGGTTGGTATCAAGGTGGGTATCCAGTGGCTGAAAACTTGCCTCAACAAATTCCATCTGATCCATCCAAGAATAGAAAAGCAGACATTAAAATGATGATAATAAAATATTGAACAAATGATTTTTCTCCAACTTGGCATTGTTGGGTGACTGATTACCTTCCTATTTTTTGTACTATTTAATGCTTTAAATAAGCTACAAGATCTTATGCTACTACAACTATAAAAGATAAAATATTTATTCCACATACAGTTAATTGCTTGATATTTATGTGAGCAGAGATATTTGTGATAAAAGATCAGCATTATTGGTGAAAGGATTGAAGTTGTGATGTTTATGCCTTTTCTCAAAAGTATTAGTAGAATAGGTGCAATACCTAAGACAAAAATCAAAGCTGGCTTGCATAATACGATTTGCCAGGAGCTTACTACCTACATAGCAATTCTTGACAGTTACCATCATTGATGATGTTGCCACCACCACCAATAATAATAATTATATATTATTCCAGTATGTACAGGAGACAACTCTAGACATGTTTTGATCTTATTATACCTCCTCAGCAAAGCCATAGAACTTGTTGAAGTAGTAATCATTAACTTAACTATTTTTTCATACAGATGGTGTCCCTGAGTAAAAGTGCTAATTTTCTCTAGATACAGGCATGGCTGTATGATTAAAGAAATTAACTTTGCAACCATTTGGTTTCAGGTTCAGTCCCACTGTGCAGCACCTTGGACAAGTGTTTTGTACCCAGACAAACCAGAGCCTTGTGAGTGAATATGGTAGACACAGAAACTGAAAGAAGCCCATCAAAAAAATATGTGTGTGTGTGTGTGTGTTTGTTTATATTTGTTCTATATGAAAGTCACTTGCTACAAACAGTTGCTGTTGTTACTTCTCCACTTCACATCTTCAAAGAGGTGTGAAATAAGAGATCCTTTACTTGACAAGCAAGTAAAGATTAACGACAGAAATGGCATCTGACTGTAAAACAATACCTCAATTGATATGTCTAACCCATGCTAGCATGGAAAAAGAGATGTAAAACAAATGAATGCATATACAATATTGTACATCTATTTAGTAATTGTCTTATCACTACTATTACAAGTATAGAGAAATTTACATTTTATTGATGAGGTCCAGTAAGACTGAAATAAAGCTCACACTAACTTAGCTATTATTCTTCATGCTGATGGCATCTGAATAATTTATTCCCTAAAATAACTGTTTTATGGTATTTAGTTTCATCTCTCTACTTTTAAGTTCAAATTCAGTCCAAGTCAAATGACTTATATTCATAATATATGAACAAGTTATTATTTACTGGAGTTGACATTGCAACCATATAGAAGAAGAGTGATTAAGTAAATGTGAGAGCATGAACCTTGCAGTGACTACCTTTGTTCCTTTGAGTTCAAATCCTGCTTCAGGTTAACTTCACCTATCACTCCCTCCAGAAGAAAATACTTCATATCGTAACTATTACATCCACTATAACTACAGTATTTACTACTACTATTGCTACCAATAATAATAATATTACCTTTAATATTATGCCATCACTAAAGGCGGTGAACTGGCAGAGTCATTAGCACACTGGGCAAAATGCTTAGCGGCATTTTGTCTTTGCCTTTCATCCTGTCAGAGTTGATAAAATAAGTACCAGTTGAGTACTGGGGTTGATGTAATCAACTTACTTCAACCCAAAAATTGCTGGCCTTGTGCCAAAATTTGAAACCAATATTATACCATCACAACCAATGTTGCTACTACTATTACTTTGTATCACCACATTCATGACTACTACATTCTACATTGAGACTATGGAAATGTATTAGTAATTGTAGGGGGATAGCTGTATGTAGGAAGAATAATTCAATTGGCTTTGCATATCTAAAGTTTGTAGTAATTTATAATTTATTTAGAATAGTGTTGAGGGCGTAGTTAGAACTGAGCTGCACTGCATGCTTTATTGCACCCAAAATTTGAAGCCTCGACATTCTAATTTTAAATTTTGCATAGGTCATCTTAGCTTTTTATGCCTTTCAAGAATCAATAACATAATCATCAGTAAGATACTAGTGTTTTGAGTCAATTTACTATAAAACCTGCTCTCATATTTTATTTTGCAGCATGAGGTGGTCAGTACAGTACATATAGCCTTTTTCAAGTCTTCCAAGACATTGTGATATGGGTAAGTGGGCAATGCTAATGCTGTTAATATATAATTTGAACTTATGTTCATTTTTGTGTCCACAGGTCAGTTTCAACACATCATCTCCCCATTTGTTGCAGTCCTTCATCATTTTCTTTGTGAGGTTTAGCACGGATATCAGCCTTCATCCCTTTTCCCCCACATCATATTTGGTGTTCCTCTTCTCTAAGCTCCTTGTACTTGTAACATCTGATGCATTTTCACCCAACTATCATTTTTCATACATATTATATTTACATACTATCACTACCTTCTCTCCTTCATACTGACAAGTTTTTCTCTCAGCACTGTCGTGTTTTGTCCTTCATGCATATTGACACAATAACATGTTTGCCTTGTTTCTTTCCAGCCTTTGCACATCCAGTGCCCATGACAGTACAGCTATTGTGTTCCATATTAATAATTGGAGTTAAAAGACAGACAATTCTAGCAGGATGTGATTCTGAAGAAGGGTTAAGCAGCAGAATGTTTAATAATGTGTCTAGACACTGTAGAGTGGAGACAAGCTCCTGGGAAACCAACTATACAATATACAAGCTTGATTCTTGGTTGGGCCATTTCATTTATTCTTTGTACTTAAAATTTCTGGTCACAATCAATAACTTGGAGAAAGAGACATTATATTGAGACAAGCTTTCAGTGATGTCACAATGAGCCTTTGAGGTGTTGACAGTTCCTTGTAAGACTGTAAAGTAAAAACAAGCTTCCGACCAATCAAGTCTGCAACTTCATTTCCAGTTGAGCCATCCCACTTCTTGTTCCTGCAATTTAGAACTGTAGTAGAAGGATGGATTTTACCAAGCTGACTTGCTCTTGACACACTAATTATATATGAAACCTTTCATAGTGATCCTGAGAGTGCAGTTGAGAGTATTACACAGTGAGAATGACTGAAGAAGGAAAGCTAGGGACACAGACAATATTTAGATAGAGTTGCATAGAGAGAATTATAGTATCAATAGTACTAAAAACAGAGAGAGGACATTGATTAATATTGCTTAATCTAAATTGTTTGTTTATTTTTATCATTCATTTTTACATCCATTTGTCTATGCTTGCATGGGTTAGATGAATTTGTTGTTGAGGCACTGTTTTACAGTCAAATGACTTTCCTGTTACTAACCCTTACCTGTTTTTCAAGCAAGGAATCTTTTATTCTACATGGCTTCAAAAGAGTGAAGCAAGCAGATGATGTGTTGACAAGAGAACTGACAACAACACTGCCCATATATCACAACTTTCATACAAGTGAGCAAAATGTAAAGAAACACACACACACATTTTATATATATATATGTATGTATGTATGACAGTTTTCCCTCAGTTTCTGTTTACCAAATACACTCACAAAGCTTTAGGGCTTTGATCAACCAGGAGCTATATTAGAAGACACCCACAGTGCTACAGAGAGGGACTGAACCCCTTAAACCACACGGTTGGGAAGAGAACTTCTTACCCACACAGTCACACCTTCCTCTGCACAGAACTAATTTATTAATTTTTACTTTTCAAACGTGAATGCTTGATCCTGTAACATTCATTCTTCATGTTGAAAATTTAGCTTAACACAGTTAAAATGGTGCAGTTTTTTTAATTTTTCAGATAAGGTGCAGTTGCTGAAGTGTAGTAGTTACATTTGGTTAAGTAAGTCTGCAATATAATGAAACATGCCTCATTTTATTTACAATGCTAGTGTCCTTGGGAAATGTATAAATGCCAAAACAAAATGGCATCACAGTCAATTTTAGAAAGCAAAATGGGAGCTGTTACCATGTTAAGTCATTATCCACTTTTGAACTCCAAACTCTCCTCATTTTATTTGTTTTTACCTTGCTTATATTGCTAGGGCCTTTGGTTAAGAAATAAATATCAGAACTCTGTTTATAACCTCTTTAAGTATCTTATGCCTAAAAACTTTGTATAAGAAAGCAATGGACACAATTCCATGATATTAAGAGAAGGGATGTCTTGGAAGGGATATGCTTAATTATGAGTATGTCTTGTCTGAAATGGTATCGACTTAGCTGCGATACCCATGTATGGGTTCAATATCCTAGCCAACCCGCAGGCCTAGCATGGTGAGTACGGCAAATCTCCAGGACTCGATTAGAGTCCAGGGAGGGGTTCCTCATTCTGAGCAAATACTAACCCTTCTCCCTTGTCTGAAAACACCACTACCATCCAATTTCAGTTTGTTTTATTACAGTATCTTATTAATGTTAAGTTTCATTTTGAATAATGATAATAATAGTGTTCAAAGATCCGTTTTAACACTTCTGTGTTACCTTCTGGATGAGAATTTCTGTATTGGCAGTTGGTATTACATTTTTTTCTTTTCATGTTACGGAGAGACCCATGGAAATGCTCTTTATGTGTCTGACCCGCTGTCTCCAAGGCTTTAAATTTTGACCAGTAGCATTAAGTCTCAGTTAGCTACAATGGTTATTATTTAAGTGTTGGGTTTTGAGTTACATACTGCTATTAGGATATTGACTCCATAACTAACTTCTATTCCTTTTTCTTTCTTTTTTTGTTAGTGGGGTAGCGATATTCTAAATAAGATGCTTGTGTTTTACTGTCCACTTTTTGTGATGTAAAGCACTGCAATAGCTCCTTGCTGCTGACAAAAAAATGTGGATCCTGTTGTTTAATGTCACAATTAGATTTACAAATGTTTGTTTCTCAAACTATTTTTCTCATCTTGGATGTATTGCCGACTCAATATATCAATTGGTATTCTCTTGAATTGTTTTACATGGATTGAACCTACAGCCTTTATTTTACCAACTGGGTTTGCTGTATTGACTAACTTGCCTTTTGTTCTGGAAGATAATAGCATTATTATTTAAGGTATATTACATTAGCCATTTATAGTTTATTAATAGGTTTGCTGTTAATTGTTGATAGGAGATTTCTAATGTTCCAGCTTTTGATATTATTTTATGATTAAGTATAATGCATATTGTATTCTGTACTACTTAACAAGCTTTTCAATGATGTATTCAGCTATTCAATAGCTTAGGTGTTATTTATTTACTTTGTGTGATTCTTTTTTGTTTTTACTAGATTGTCTATTGTTAAAATTTATTTGTGTATTGTTCCTCTACTAAATTATTAAAATGTCCATTTCAGACATTAATGATCATTTAATCCTATTAATTGCTTTGTGTAATATTACTTTTATGTAGAAAAATCTAACACACACCTCCACCTTTATAGGTATGTGAATTATACTGTATGTCTTCTTTGTGACAAATACATAAGAAGTTGAAAAGTTAAAAGAAGATTTAGAAATAACTTAATTCTCATTTATACTGTCCAACATAGTTTAGCTAAGGACCTAAGTGAAACAACTACTCCATTCTTAATCATAAATGTAAGAATAAGGAACAATAAATTCATCATATCAGTATACAATTTTTTCAACCACTAAAACTTCCTATACATGCATACAAGTAGTAAGTGGTCATACAAGTACAGTTATAAAAAAAAAAACTGCAATAAAAACTAAAACAACTTTGTTTTGAATAGCACATATCTAAACGATAAACTGTACTTAATACACACATACACAATATATGTTTTTAAAGTTAGTCTACCGAAATTAATGAGGTGAATGCAGTACAGTAAAACTCTTAATCTTAAAAATGTACCAAATAATCCTGATTAAATTCATCCAAGAAAACTCTAGAACAAATTATTTGATAAAAAGATTTTACTGAAAAACTGAAAATTATATATTTCCTCCTCTAAACTAATTAAGTCACTTTATTTTAAATCAATTTCTTTTTTAATCTAAATGATCTTTACAAACTACAGCTGGCCATTTAGTGCACGCTAGCCATATATCTATCATGTTAACACCACATATAGGAGAGAGAGAGAGAGAGAGAGAGAAAATGAGAGAAATTACATATTTAATATCTATTGTTTCTAGCCTTTAGAGATGTCATCAATCTAATAAGTTCCTGCTACATTAATCAATCATATTTTTACAATTATCACCTGCATGATTACCTGCATTTTCAATTGCTACTTTGTATTGACATTACCAACAACATCCATATCCACTTAACTATTTCCAAACACCATTCATCATAATCATCCTCATTGATGCTCACCCCCCTCTGCCATCATTATGATCATCCACCATTAACTGCCAACAGTAACTACCACAACAAGCAACCCATTAAAGGTTTATTTTCTTCCTTTCAACAGCAATTTATTTATTCTTTGTAAAGTTTCCAGTGAAAATCACTTCCTACATGCACAATACCTTGCATCTCAAAAGAGGTATGCATTTAGATGCATGATTCAACAGGTTTCTCCTGTTCAAAAACTTAACTGCTGCAAATGTTGTTTCGACTCAAGTCAATTTTGATTAAGCATTTTAATCACGGCTACCCACTCTTTTTAGTGTTGTGTAGGACCAGATTATTTAACGTCTCCTTTCCTTACTTAAGATGAGAAGAGTGTGGTGATTTGAGGGAGAATTGCCAACTATGTCAAGCAACCAAACAGAGATACTCTCATTAGCTTATGTTGCAGATGTTTCTATAAAGGTTAGGAGTGGCAGAAGGAAATTTGGATAAAAAATAAAGCAAGTGGATACAACAGGGTGGCATAATTTACTGCTGTAAATAACAGTATTATAATGAGCCAAAAGGGTTACTCAACCTGTTACAAATAACAACTATATTTCCTCTTAAAAAATTATGGATACATCTAGTCTTAGGTATATAAAAACAAGGGATGGTCATGACTGGAACCTCTTTGATTATAGGTATGTTGAATCAAAGCTGACCAGGAGCTAAATAACAACAATATTGTTAAACAGAAAAGTGTTTTTTATTTATTGGCTTGCAGAGATTAGATCAATTATGTCCATGAGAAAATACACCTGCTGAGCACACTGGAAACTGGAGTTATACATTCCCTCTAGCAAACTTCAGAGGTCCATGAAAGGAAATAATGATAATTACAATGTTTTGGTCACATTAACAGAAAGCAACAAATTTAAAGTAAAAACTGATAATTGATTACACCAGCCCCAATATATAATTAATTTTTGAGTTATCAATAATGAAAGGATGTAAGACAACTTTGAATATATGGATTTGAACTCAAATAATAATGTAAATAAATACTGCAAGGAATTTTGTTTGGTGCTTTGTTTCTGCCACCCTATTATCCTAATAAGGATAATAATAATAATTGTTTATAATGTAGACATAAGGTCAGTAATTTTTGGTGAATGGAGGCAAGGGTGTTAGTTGATACCATTGATGGTACTTGGCTGGTAGTTTATTTCATCAAACCTAAAGAGATGAAAGGCAAAGTTAACTTTGGTGGGATTTGAACTCAGAATGTAAAAAGCCAGAGCAAATATTTTAAGGCATTTTTCCAACACTTTAAAAATTATGCCAGTCCACCATCCTAATGAGGGAGATTTGGCTGCTATTTCTAACAGGTTGAGCAACTACAGACACTCCTTGGCTCATTGATGGTGATGATAATGGCGGTGATGACAATTATTATTTTGCTCAGCGCAGTGATGGAGATCCATGGTTGGACTATATGATTCTTTTAAGTTAAAAAATTTCTGCAACTCGATTTCCCATCATACAGATGAAGAACTGTGTATATTTTGGGCTGGTTGTTTCTGGAGTGAAATACAATATCAAAACTAAGATGTATAAATAACATGGGGTGCAACAGTTTTGAACAAGAGGATTCAGTCTATAAATTTGAAAAATTATTTATGGCAAACAAGATAAAAATAACATTGCACAAAGGTACAATGATTGGTGGTTTCTTTATCAAGTTTTCTTCAAATATCATAGCTTTTTACAACTTAGATCAGTTATATAAAAATATGGAGAGAACTACAAAAACTGTATTACTAGTAAGTAGCAAACCCCAGAGTTTCATATAAAGTCTACCTCAGCAGTACAACGAAGTTTCATACAGAAATTGCAATTTTAGCTATTCCTTGCAATAATTTGTCAGTTCCTTTCACCTCGTTCTGTCTGATGTCAGTTGTTCCTTTTATTTTTTTACTTTATGATTAACACAAGGAAGATCTAGTAGCAATAAAACAACTTCTTTAAACAGATCCTTTTGGATAATTTTAAGCTCGAAGTTATGAGTTTTCCTACTGTAATATACAGGTAATGGCACACTGCTTTGCATCAAAAGATGAATTGCTAAACCCATCCTAATAGGATCCAGATCACATATCCAACCAGAATGGCTCCCTCCAGCAAAATCATAGATGTGAAGTAAAATGAGAGTCAAAACCCATGACAGTGTTAAGCTGTTAAACACTCTAAACCAGTAATGGTATTAAACTAGGTGGTGTGTTAGCCCTACCTTCCTTTCTGTAGCATCAGATTGTGAACATTTAGTGACTTCCACAACAAGCACAATCTAATGTCATGGAGCTTTCATGTAAAAATAGAAAGGTAGTTTCAAGTTCCCTTTCTTCAGGTATTTTTTTAAACAAAACACTATCTTGTCAGCCAGATACAAATTTGTCACACCTAACTCAGAGAGCAAAGAGCTGGGACAAACACAACAAGGCGTTTTGCCTAATTGGTCTAACAATTCTACCAACCCATTGCCCAAGACTTGTATTATATTTCACTGATCTTGGATGGATGAAAGGCAAAGTTGACCATGCTAGGATTTGAATTCACAACATGAAGAGCTGAATCAAATATTTTAAGGTATTTTGTCCATTTTGGTCTAATGATTCTGCTAATTCACTACCTTCATCACAGACATAAATAGTTCATTAGAAAGCTGTATGAAGAACTGAAGACAAGTGTGCCAAACACCATTTTTTAATGCATCTCACTCTTCAGTCATCTCATGTTATACTCAAAATTCGTAGATATGTCCTCCTACTTAATCACTACTCTCTGTTGTGTAATCCAACAATAGATGCTTCATACCATCAACTTTTGCAAAACCATCCAACATAAATTGTGTGTGGAAAAATGAATATAGATTATTAAAAAAAGTAAACAAAACAAAACTGGAGATTATTAAAAAAAAAACCTTTCCTGTATTCATATGTGAATTTATGGGACACATCACTGAAGGTGTCAAGATATGGTTGAGAGATCATCATGAACAGTGAACATATGTTGAGTGTGTTACTAAAATATATACAATAGTTTTATTTATTTCCTATTTACTGTACTCTTTATATCTATATATATATATATATATATATATATATAATCTACTGTCAGTTAAACAGATGTTATATATGATAGCTAAATATATAAAGATTTGATTACACTATTTAACTACATAGTTAAAATGAATGGAAAAAAATCTTTTATATTTTAACATATATTCAGAAATAGAGAATGAAAGAGGGTTTACAACTATACGTGAATATAACTGATGTTAATTACTTGATAATTTAGTTTGTGTAAACACGGGCAGAAAAAAATATCTAAAAGTTGTCTTGTGCTTACCAAAATGATTAAAATAGTATCAGTAATGGAGCTAATGTTATCTTTTCCACCCCACCACTGGTAAAATATTTCTCATTAGATTTTTTTATGCTCACTGCAGTAATATTAACTTATGAAGTCAGTGTTAGTGTTAACACATTAACACTAACTTCAACTATTGCTTTCTGCACAGATGGCATCTCTGAGTAAAAAGAAAAAGGGAAAATGGTGAATTTTCAAGTCTGTTTAGTAGTTCTCTCATCGCTATTGTGAAAAATATGAAATTTATGTTTCGCGGAGAAGGTGTAATAAAGCGAAACATGTCTAGATTTGTCTCCCCTACTTGAGCTAACGTCTTTGCTTCCACGCTTGAGTATTTTCTTCATTCGATTTATTTTTTAGGTTCATTAGACTTAAATGTTAACAATAATTTAATTATCATTTAGAAAGATATTTAGTTCAATGTGTTAACATGATGTGTGTCATTGGTGAAAGTAGCTGATGAAAATATCTGATCTCAGCTCAAATGATAACTTCTCGGGCTCTTCTCGTTCTTTCTCTACTCCTTTGCAGCATCAAGCATTTTGACTTAAATTTAAATACAAGCATATAAAGAATTCTAATAAGGGTGATTTTTTTTCTTAGTTGTCATGACAAAACAATCTTACAGCTATCAGGATATGGAAGAATAGAAAAAATAAAACGGAGACGATGTATACATTTTAAATAAGTGGTTCTTCTGAGGAATATGGAAAACAATCTATAAACGATGATACTTACAGTCTCAGAGAAATTCCGCCTTAAAAATCTTGTGTACCAATTCGTAGTTCCAGCAAAATCCAAGATCTTTTTCATTTTGGCAATCAGTCGGCCTTTTTCAATGATCATTTCACGAGTTAGCTCGTTGAGTTTACCATCGGCATGAATACCATTTATCCACCCAGTTAATTCTCTGTCCATTTCCTGCACTTTTGTAAGCTGGCGACAGTTTTTTTTCGGAACAGTCACTTTAATGCTCGCGATCGAACTGTCTGAGGACACACTTAAGGTGTTCTCTTCTGTCTGGCACTGCTTGTCAATATCATTACTATTGGAGTGATCAGATTTCGGGGAAACAGGAACACTATCATTATTCGAACTTTTAGATATGTTATTGGTCTTATCCATCGTTGTTTTTCGTCCTTCGGCTTCAAGCATTTCAGAAGCTGAGTGTCTTCGTCTTATAGTTACTTTGTCCCATTTTATAGGTAGTTTTCTTCTTTGCTGGCTTTTCGCAATCTAACAGAGGAGGCCGAAAGCCTATTTGGAAGTGATATTAGCAGTGATTCCATTGTTAATAGAAGAATGACTGAAAAATCAAAGAATGGGAAAAGTTCCGAGGCTAAATTTTCCTTTGGTTCATCAATATTACTTGATTACAAGTTCAATTTTTCAGTTTGATCTAATTTTGGTCGCTTTATTTGCTGTTTCTAAGTGTTCATTCATTGCTTCTGAGCTACTCTTTGTAAGTCGATGGCTCTCTTGTTCTGGCGTTTAAATACACGCTGGTAAGACAGCAGGCGCATTTTAATTCTTTCGATTGTGTTTTACTCAGAATCTTCTACATTCGTTTAATATTTATTAAAAAATAAAAAAAATAAAAACAGGGGATAAAAAAGTCCCCAAGTATTAACGATTGTTATGGTTGGTTTGCATTAAATGAATGAATTAATTAATGAATCCGAAACAATTTTCTAGACCAGTGAGTAGACGTAAATTTGTCAGTAGTAAACATTTGGCAAAATTGTAAGTTCCACTCATTTTGTTTTGATCGCTCAGAATGCATGCTGCTAAGCGAGGCTTTGAAAATGGCGCTGAATAACAAAGCATATTAACAAAGCATGTTAAACAAAGCCTCCTGTTCTAATGCACAAAATATAAGAAATTCTAAGCAACGATTTTGCTGATAAAAATAAATATAAAAACGAAGGATAAAATAAACTCAAGTAAATCGCTCTACCTAATTCAATATTCCAAATTTGTCAACGGATGTTCTTTAGCAAGTACGCGCATGCGTAGAGCGGTAGGAATTCCAAAGAATTGAAGCAGACGTTAATGTCTACATTAATAGAATCTTTTAACTATAGACATATATGTGTTCTAGATGAAGAAAAAAAGAAACTATTCGATTAATTTTGATTTATTATTGGTATTAAAGTGTAAAATTTCATGAACTGTCTTTATTTATATACAAATGTCCAGGCTACCTGATGTTCTAGTTTTATTGCACGACTAGCCATGTGATACATTAAGCGGCGAGCCAGTACAGATATGAATCATCTTCCCAGTTATGAGAGAATTAATGTCTTCTTTCCAATTTTTCGCCAGTCATGAGGCAATCTAAGCAGAGATAGTAATGGGGAAAATATTGTTAGAATGAAACCATTCTGGATCGATTATTTCTGCGTTTTAGCTATGGTTGACTGATTGAGTCTAGGTTATCGCATTTTTCCATTACTGCGCAAAAGTCTTCCATATTTCGATGAAGAACTATATTCTGTCTTCGAAATATATGCATTTTAAAGCGACTGCCATAGCTATATTGGTTGTTATGTTGACGAGGCGCGCTAATCCCTGACTTTGTGATCATATATAACTATCAATTATTCCTTTCCTTAAGTCCAAGTGTTTTTTGTTTTTGTTGTTTTTTTAATCGATTGAATGGGGACTCGTATATTACTGTTTACAATTTCATTGATCCTAGAGGAATGAAAAACATAAACAAACCAGGAGAGATTTGCAGAGTGGGTCTGCAATGCTTAAAGTATCAACTCTGGCATAATGACTTGGCAAATTCACTTTATTGATGGTGGTAGTAGTTTTGATGATGATAGTTGTAGTAGTTTTGATGATGGTAGTGGTAGTAGTTTTGATGATGATAGCAATGATAAAGAGGATTTCTTTGTTAGCACAAGTCATTTGAGAGAGGTTGATCATAGTTTTTCCAACGAAATAAAAAAAAATTAGCAATATATTATATTACTTTGTCAAACAAGAAGATATAAATTAGGGTGTTGTGGTAAGATAGACTTAGAAAATTTCCATATGGCAGTCCAGACCAACGTGTAGCATGTACTTCACATTAATATCAGAATCACATCTGCAAGCTTATCCCTTGAACTCATGCCAATTTTGTAATTTTCATCCATATTTTATATAGCTTTTGGAACAAGAACATGCTGTTTCTTTTACTTATCACATCAAAATGATTGAGAGGATCTAGTGGGTCATGTTTTCTTTTTTTTCCCCCCTTTAGCCCATTCAGCTTTAATATCCTAAGAATTTTAGTAAAAGATAGACATACTTATTTACTGTCTTTACATTTATCTAAAGCACTGGTAAATGTAAATTCACCTGAATAATTACTGTAGACATAAGGCTGTTGACAAAGCCTAATAGCATCTAGAAATATAACCCATATTCTAATTTTAGACACTGCTCAGTCACTATGCCATACCTTAAAAGCTTAACCCATATGGGAAGAGCTAGCAATGCTTCAAAATTATTTAGGACTTCTAAACCTAAAATTTCCTCAGAAGAACAGTTGTGAAACTCATATAGCATTATTTAATGCTTCTAGGGCAACATTGTTCATTTCTTTTATAGAATCTTATAGGATGATATGGTTGAAGTCAGTGTCTGGCTTGCTCTTTCATGGCTTTAACAAGTATTTCTCAGAAATGTTGGTTCCTTTCTAAAAAATAATTGTAGATATAGTTCCTATTCCTGGCCAAGTTGACATCTTGTGTTGATGTGATTGCTTTTTTGAGATGTGGTCTAAGATATCTGTATGTGTAGCTGTAGCACTGTCCCAAATGTGGAAGCAGTACTCCAGACTATTAAGCTTTGTAGAGGCTTAATAGTTTGTTGGAGACTCTGAAACGGAAGGTAGGTCTTAGCGATGTACCCTGTGCTATGTTAAAGATGTGCATTCCTCAAGAGAGATGCTCAGTGATGAGGCCTAACATTTGTAGTAACATTGAGGGTTCTAGTTATGTGTTAATGTTTAGTTAGGGATGGGCAGGGCTGGTACTATACACTAGACAAACTAGATGATTGTTTGTGGTGCTAAAATCTGGAGATGCCACATAAATTTTGAACAAGTTAAACAAAACTTTGTAATTCAGGTAAAAACATGAAATCTCAGTAAGAGAGCAGATGAAGTGACTCTTGATAGAGAGAAAGATGTGGGATAGGGTTGGGAAGATGAACGGGTCATGTGGTGTTATGAGTTATCAAATAGTTTGAAATGAGGCATTTAAAATTTTGCCAGATTTATTCAGTGATATGCATGATCATAAAACAACAGATTTCTTGTTTGCAAATTAATTATAATTTTTTGACTGCATTTTTCAGCTGGTGTAAATAAAAGAGAGTGATGGCTGGAGGAATTTGAAAAAAAAATTTCTTAATGGGCGCACACAATGCAGGGCTGGGAAAAGGTAAGCACATTGGAGGTTGCAAGAGGAATATAGAGCTAAAGGGAAGAAACTCTATATTTGTTTTGTGGATTTGGAGAAGGCGTTTGATAGAGTCCCAAGGAAGGTGACGGAGTGGGCGATGAGGAAGAGAGGTATACCAGAGGCAATGGTTAGGGCAGTGATGAGTCTATA
>JAOPUL010000839.1:40568003-40583101 GCA_027564515.1 Octopus rubescens | reverse complement strand
TATATACATACATATATATATATATATAAGAATCAGATGTATTAATACCGATTTATTTTAAACTTGTTAAACTACATTTGCCTGCGGTATGTTGTCGGCCAAAGTATAAAGGTGAAATGTGATACTGAATTGTGGTAAAATTAAATGAAAACAATAAGCAACAGGAAAACTGTCTCGTGCCCCCATGTTTTGTTTCTCGCAGTCATTTTAACATACATTCGCATGCTCGAGTGATTGCACATCTCAAGTGGTCTGTGTACAAGTGTATGTAAGTATACATACATACGCACACGTCCGCTCTCTTCGTAAATTACACATTAAATACGATCCGCGCAACATGAACGGTCAACTTGTTAAAGTTCTCTGGATTTTAGACGTAGAGAAAGCAGCCGAAGTGCTATTATAGAATCACTGTTGTGTTTACAGCGGCACTACTGATGACTGTGTATGTATATATGTTGGTAGCGGTACCATAAGACTCATTGTGTAAGTAGTACTTTCAGAACGATACTAAAGAATCCCAGCTGTGTGTGTATGTGCTCTATGTATTTAGGAGTACTGCCTGGACGGGACGGTTGTTACCCCCTCCCGTCACACTTCTCTCTCTCTCTCTCTTTTTCTTTCTCTAGTTTTGCAATTTGTACAACTGTCAGCGTATTAATTTAACCGTTTAGTCATGTTGTTCTTCTTTTCTTTCACCCTTCCTTAATTGTCAATGTGAATGTAATCAAAGAGAGCTTCTGTCTCTCTGACAGACACGCATACATACAGACACATGTGCACCAAGCACACCGCCTACTACACCGACACCCCTTCAAATATGCGGATGTCGTTCCTGGGTACTCGCATATCAATGTCTCTCTTTATCCAGCCCCCACTAAAAACAACAAGAGAAAACCGTCAACAAACCTCACCGCAGCCACCGTCACTACTACTGCCATTAACAACAACAACAGCAGCCCGTGCCATTTATGCCTGACAAGCGATGTTATAGTAGTAAGTCTTGGAGAATTTGGGGAGTGAAATTATTACTAATACCCAAATGTTCTCACACACATCTATCAGAAGATTACTCTTCAAGTATATGCAATCACTATCACCATTGCTAACAACAAGAACCAAGATCTGTTCCCTATGACGGAAATTAATTAAATAGAAAATGAGTCGGTTTATTAATACTAATTTAAAATGCTTCTTCCCTTCTAATAACGAAACTTAGAAGCTTAGCCTTACTAAGAAAGAAAAAAAGAAAGAAAAAAAAACAATTGCTAAAGTCTCTCGACATACCGACTGACTGAGCTATTTACTTACATATTTACCTAGTTACTACCTAACCTTGTAGTTTTGCTGTTTAACAGCGAAATATTTTAAATATTCAAGGTGAGTTTAAACGTTCTTTGAACTGTCTCATGGCATGTAACCCTGGTTGGGGTTTCACCCTTTTATTATTTCAGTAAATTGTACTGTATTATTGTGTTTTCAAAAAATTAACAACAGCAAACAATTGAATACAAGCGTGACACGAGTAAATTTCTCTAACGTCTTTTTTCTTTTCTTTTTGCTACACAACATCTCCCCACCTTTACAAGTGCCTGGCCTCAATTTTCACCTGGGAAATGTGTGTATGCGCCTATATACATACATTATTTTATACATACTTGCGCTAACATTTTTTAGTTTTATTTTATCTATTTTTTCAAATGTATGATATAGTTATTTATTTCCGAAATATACACGTGTCCGTGAATCAATATTTATACATTTCACTGTATACACAGATACATGTGTGTGTGTGTGTGTGTGTGTGTGTGTGTGTGTAAATATATTTACGATTTATTTGTATATATATACATATCTATCTATATATATATATATATAGTATGTTTACTTTCCTCTTTTGTGTGACCATAAATATAAGTGAATCAGAAGAGCGAAAGGCAAGTCTTTTTATAGCTTACTGCCACATGTTTAACTATGTAGTCTTCTACATGCAATCTAACATTGCGAAGGATCTCATGTTTCGTTCATTCCCCTATTTCTCCATCTATCTATCCATCCACTATATGCACAACGCATCAGATTTAAAGAGAAGGAAAATAAGATTGTTTCGCGTGAGCTGTTTTTCCAGTGGTTGTTATAAATGGAATTGGAATGGATATAGACCTGGAGGCGAAAACTGGTCGTAAATACAGTTCTACATTTCTCATTTATTTTTAACTCATGATATTCTCTCTCAACATATTGCTTTTATATCATTTAATTTGTTCTTTCTATTTATCCCACTTTATATATCTTGAGCTCTTCTACACCTCTCTCTCTCTCTCTCTCTTTCTCTCTCTCTCTCCCTTTCGAGTTCCTCTGTTTTCCAAACCGGTCTTTCTTTCACTTTTCCATCTCACTTGTCATTCCTGTGGGTGCATACTTCACACGCACACAGTCTTCGCGAAATTCCACCAGAGCTCGTTGCCCTGGCCTTGCTCTGAAGCTCATCTTTGTGTCTCCCACCCCACCACACATTGTCTTCACAAAATTCCATCAGTGCTTGTTGCCCCAGCCTTGTTCTAAAGCTCACCTTTGTGCCTCGCGCGCGCACACACACACACACTAATGGTGGTTTATGGTACTTGTCAACACCCCTTTTTTCTTCTTTTTTGTACGTATAACCATGGAGGGAAAGGAATGGATTGAAAACGGTAGGGAAAGATTTTAAAATTAATTTTTGATGGGAGTAATGAGGTGCTGGGATATATTCTGACAACTAGTCTGCAAAGAACAACGAAGTATGAGTGAATTAATAATATTGGTTTCTAATTCGAGCACAATGCTAGCAATTTTGAAAGATGGGGGTAATCGATACTATCGATCCCAGTACTTGTACTTTATTTTATTAACCCCAGATGGATGGAAGGCGAAGTTGATCTCGGCAGTGTTTGAACTCAGAACGTAATGAGTCGGCAGAAAAGCATTTTCCAAACGCTCTAACGATTCTGTCGCCGTCATCAATAATAACGATTTTTTTTTTATTGGTTTCAAGAGCCCGAGGTTTTAGGAACAGTGCAAAAACGAAATAGTGACGGAAGTGGACAACGAATTATTATAAGTGCATAGGGGAGGGTACTTAGTGGTGTTGCTTGGACATGTTGGTGGCTTAAAAGTGGTATTTAGTGTACATACGTGTACCTTTAGGTTTGGTATTTATTATGGGTTTATAAATAATTACGTATTTGTTGTATATTGGTATGTGCATGTGATCGGTATATAGATGCAAATAACAGCGTAAACGTTTACAGAAGCATAATGTAAGCATTCAGTAATTTTGTAAATGTGTATAGTAATGTATATAACGGGTTCATATTGATATATGTGGATTCGTGTATATAAACATCTTATATATTATACACACACTCACACACTGTGTATACATATAATTGCATTTGTGTGCGTTTATATTTTCTAAGACCACTCTGTGTATTTAAGTTGAAAGAAGTAGTAAAGATCTTAAAAGTAATTTGAAAAATGTTTTTTCAATATTCTTTTACTTTCATGTTTGTTCCCTATATACTCAATGATATCTGTTTATATTTTAATCTAATTTTATTTTCCTTCTCCGTTGCAGGATTCTGTTTGGAATTTACCTGAATGGAACGATGAAGCACTGGTTGCTTGATGGCGCTGGCACACAGCTTGCTTCCTGCCGCGCTTTAGGATTATTATCTTTTGCAAAGATTACGGCAAGGTGAAAAAAAAAAATAAATAAAGGAAAGCTGCTGGGTAAGAAGACCCGGCTTGCTTCTTCTTGCTTCTATCTTCTACTTCAAAGAAGTAGAAGAAGCAGGAGCCGCAGAAGAGATTCTGCCTCACACTTGCAAGAAGCAGTGCCGTAACAGGCGACAGAATTTTAAGGAATTAGGGATTTTTTTTGTTATTTTTAATTTAATTATTTTGTAAAAGAAACGTTAATAGAAACCAAACCCCCCCTCAAAATAATTAATAATAGGGGTATAATTAAACATGGCGTCGCCGCCCGAAGAATGTTTCATGCAAAGTCCTTTAGTTATTTGGGTAAGTTTGTTTTATTTAATCTGTTTTCTATAAATGTATGAAATTGTATTGACTTTGTGTGTTGTTACTGTTATTTTGCGATGGTGGAGCTCTGGACTAAATGCTATGTCGAATTTGGTTCGTCCCGACGTTCTGGGTTCAAATCCCACTAGTCGACTGTGCCTAATTTTCTCTCTTGGATCAATAAAATTTCAATATATTTACATTGATTTAATCGATTATACTGCTTCTTTACGAATTTATGGCCTTCTGTCTGTATATATATATATATATTACTTGTATCCCTGTGTTTCAAGTTTTTGTTGTTCTCGTGGCAACCTTCATAAACCTTTCACGCCATCAAAATAAAATAAGGGTCAGTGATATATTGGTGTCGAACGAATGTACTTTCGCTATAACTGCAAACACAGTTGGCAGAGTTTTGAAATAGCTATCACTAGGAGGAAGGAAAATGGCCCGGAATTGTTGGTGGGTTGGATGGGGCAAAAATGTTTTTAAAATGTACATTTGGAGGTGGCTGGGTGGAATTCTTTCAGAATCGAATTCCCGTTGTATAAAACACAGTAATGCAAAAAAAGCATTAAGGAATAAAATAAACCCTACCTGATTCCTTTCCCCTCCTCCTCCACCCCAAATTTAGGAACAGGTAATTCAGTTGATCGATGGTGAGATATTCCGAAACTCGGCCAAAGTGTTTTTGGATCGGCCCAGTTCAAAGAAACCCTTCATTTCTAAACAACCCGGTTTCGAGATCTACTAAAGATTACTTAACCATATTTTTACACGCAGTCGTTTAGAAAGACATGAATATCACATATACTCAAAAATATGTGACTTTGCTATCAATATTTCAAATGCTCAAGGCGGCGAGCTGGCAGAATCGTTAGCACGTTGGGCAAAATGCTTAGCAGCATTTCGTCCGTCTTTACGTTCTGAGTTCAAATTCCGCCGAGGTCAATTTTGCCTTTCATCCTTTTGGGCTCGATAAAATATGTACCAGTTGAACACTGGGGTCGATGTAACCGGCTTACCTCTTCCCCCGAACTTGCTGACCGTGTGCCAAAATTTTAAACCAATATTTCAAATGCTCTTGATGGTTGTTTAGTAGAATTGATTGAATATGGTGGTGGATCTCCGTCGTTCGACAATGAAGATTCAGTTAATCGATCAACTGAATTACCTGTTCCTAAATTAATGTAGACGTGGTTGAACATATCCCTACAGATATATGCACTTTTAACGTAATTTGCAGGCAAAATCAATGTGACAAGGTGTGTGCCTTTTGTACCTTTTGAATTAGGGTACAATCCACCTGACGGGCTTCTATTCGGTTTCCGTCTACCCAGTTTCGCTCACAAGACATGGGTCGAATTGAGGCTATAAAAGTGACATTTACCCAAGACGCCACGATTTGGGATCGAATCAGAAATCTCGTAGTGGCGAAGCCAACTTCTTAACCATTTAGCCACTGATTGAATGTGTCACATACCGCAAACATCTTTCGTCTTTTCTTCGGACCGACATCATCCCACTAATACGGAGATCAACAATAGCTATTCCCCATCATTTATTTTTACTCTTCTTTCATGATTCCCTTCTCTTTGATTTAACTATTTTTATTTTATTTTCGTTCTCTCTCATCTTTTATAGATTGATACTTTTCGGGAAGCAAATTCTCCGGCGATACAATACAAAGATATTTACGGGGGTGTTTTCCTAACAACTGTGATGAATCAGATGTAAGTATGCATTTTCATTAAACAATTTTAAATTGAAATTTTGATATTTCATAAAGAATAAACGAAAGAAACGTTAAAAGCAAAGTACAGTAAACATCCCCGACATATATTTTCATTTATTATCCGGGACTTTGCGACTCCAAAATCATACTGGTCACAGTTTTCTTCAATATTTTGATTTCAAAACAAATTAAACTACAATTTCTGTGTTTATTCATATCTTTATTATTGATTCTTTCTACTTCTAACAAAGCGAACTACAAATATTCGTTCATTTCTTCATTCAAGTCTCCGACTTTTTACGTCTCATGGCCATATTCTGCGTTTTTTCTCTTTTTCTCATTTTATACATTCGAATTATTATTTATTTATTGCTGCTAAATGGAATAATATTTGGATAATGCCGGTTCCAGTTGGCTACTGGAGGCAATTTTTTATTTTGTGAGACGTTTTTTTTACATTGTTGCTTGCAGACGATGACAAGTCAGCAGACGTCGAATACTGTCGTCTGCTACCACTTTCCTGTCGTCTGCTTTTACGAAATATTGGTTTAGTTTTTACCATATTCTACTTTCTTTTTAGGGACTGTTTCTTGAATTTTTCTTCTCTTGAAATAAAGATACACAAGAGGAAATAGCAATTCCATTGTTTTTATTATTTACAAGCTTTAATATATTTTAGATTTTGCTGTTGTCAGTTTAGAACATGATAGCAAGACAGAGTAGATGCTTTATGCAAAACTACTTCAGTTGATGAAACCTAACTTGTCTCCTAGAGATGAAAATCATTTCTTCAAGATACCTTTGATTAATCAATTAGCTATGCACCTTCTAGATACAAAGTAACACTGTCTCTAGTCAAAATATATTACTGTTGACATTGTGATAGATCTGGACATATTTCTTTAAATTATTTGGTGTCTTGTACTGGTATTCAAATAAGTACCAGTTATGTAAGTGGTGACAGTGTCGTTATCTATATCAATTTCTTTCTATAGAAAAAAAGGGCCCTGTATTTTGACAACATCCTGTATTTTATAATGTATGTCATGGCGTCACCGGGATTTCAACCAAACGGGGTCTGGATATTCACATTTATTAAAATGGATCCAAACAGTAGTCATCTATTTTGCATTAGCATAAAGATGTATGTGTATATTACACACACACACACACGTTGCCCTAGGGTAAGAGTTCATCCAAACCTGTCAAATCTTCCCAGCTGCATAATTTGTGTATATATGTATACAAATACACTAGCAACATATATGTACACCCACACTCTTTGTTATTGTATTTGAATATTTTGTTTGTTGTGGCAGAAAAAAAAACAATGATATTTGGTATTTAATTATAGCCATTACGTTTTGAGTTCAACTCCTACTGAAATCAACTTTGCCCTTCATCTTTTCAGTTTAACAAAATTAACTTCCAATTTAATCAGCTGTATCTCTCTCCCACATTTGAAGCTTTGCTTCTCTAAGAAATCATTTTTCAGATTATTAACATCTCTTTAGATATGATGAAAAATTTTTTATATCTCTCTCTATATATATATATATTGCATATGGATGAAGACAGCTGCATAAAGAAGTGCCGATCTCTAACTGTAGAGGGAACCTGTGAAAGTGGGAGGTGTGGGACGAGGTGGTGAAATATGATCTTCGGATGGTGTCTCCTGGAGGCGATGACAAGTGATCGAAACTGTTGGTGATCTGCTGTGCCTGAAAAGATACAAGTTTAGTGGATTCATAATCGTGGCCAGTGCTGGTGACACATTAAAAGCAACTAGGCCAACGACACGTTAAAGGCACCCAGTACACTCTCTGAAGTTGTTGGTGTTAGGAAGGGCATCCAGCTGTAGAAACCAAGCCAGAACGGACTGGAGTTTAATGCAGCTCTCAGGCTTGCCAGTTTCCAGTCACATCGTCTAACTCATGCCAGCATCGAAAACTGATGCTAAACTATGATGATGATATAATGTTAATCATCTGAAAAATGATAATCTTATTAATAATAGTAATATTAATTAATAATAGTAATAAGTATATCTTGAGGTAATCTTGTGGTAAGGTGAGTTTATGATATACTCTCAATTTCTGGATGAAAAACATTTCAATTTATTGTAACAGCCTAATGCTCTTGGAGAAAGGCATAATCATAGCAACATTCTGTGTTTCCTTTCCCCAAAAGATAGGGTGCTGTGATTTAGCATTAAATCTAATTACATGCTGGTGTACCCTACATCTGAACTATGGTTATCAGGTGCTGCATAATTGCTTAACTTACAGCAGGCTGCATCATTAGTTTACATATTATGTTAGCTGTGTTTATAAACTTTGCTGTCTCCATTGGACGTCTTTCATGTAGTCCCTTTAGTCTAATCTTTAAAATTACCAGTGCCTTCTATAAGGATTTATATTACCCAGATTTTTATGTCCTCTTTTTTTTTGATATTTTTAGTTACAAATCATTAATTTTTTTTTATTTAATTTATAATTTTTTTATGGCAAAGGTTGTCTTCAAACATCTGTTAGTTCATAGATTTCTGTTTGCTTTATATGGCTAAATGGTTAAATTTGCTTCACAACTATGAGGTCTTGAGTTTGATCCCATTGTGTGGCACGTGGGCAAATGTTATCTTCTATAACCTTGGTTTAGCCCCTACCTTGCGAGTGAAATTGGGTAGATGGAAGCTGTATAAAAATCCCTCAGGTGGATTATACTCATGATTCAAAAAGATTACAATCTTTTCACTGTATCAAGATAATTTTGCATGAGAATTATGTTAAGGGCACATATTTCTGTGAAATACTCAGTCACTTACACATTAATTCAGAAACAAGTTATTCACTTGATCAAACAACAGGAGACTCACTGCCATATGGCTTGTTGGCTCCTGACCAAAAATTTGATCACCATTGTCAGGACTGTCCTAGAATAAGTTTCTCTCTTTATTGTTGGGTCTGATAAAGAAGAATGATGCCTATGGGGAGGAGAGTCATCTCTCATGAGAAATATGGAGAAGCTTAGTGACTCTGATTATTATAACTTACTACTACTTTTACTTCTATGGAAGAGGTGTCGGTATAAAAAGTAGACAGATTATATATTGTATAGTTTCTAGTTTGATATTTTGTAGTTACAAGTTTATATCTATTTTGTGTGTACATGTGGAGTAGATTTAATAATACAATAACCCATAAAATACTGGGCTCAATTTGTCTGAGTGCACACTTCCCTCCTCCAGAAATAAAGGCTTTCGGCTTAGAAATAAATATTTATCTTATTAGCAGTTATGATTATTCTTTTGAATCTCACCTGAAATCTATTTAATTACATTTTAACATGTTTTGGAGAATCATAAATGTATGTCAGTCTTGTATCAGAACTTGCTGCTACTACAGCTATTATAATTAAACTTGCACAGTGTTAGACTATTTTATCTATTTTTTCCCAATTCATATTATGCTGGAGGTAGTCTATTTATTCCTCTTGAGATTTATAAAATAAGCACCAACAAAATTCTGTGGATTAGTTGGCTACTCTAACCATTCCCTGATACAGTTGTCTTTATTCCTAATAAAAAGAAATCCTGGTGGTTAAGCTGTTCATAACTTGTTGCAGCTTTTCAAAATCTTGAGAAATGAAGGCTATTAATATATTTATGGTGTATGTGTATATGTGTGTTGGCACACGGATGTACATGTACATTCTACAAGCTGCATCGGTTCTGTGAAATCTCATTCACAGAAATTTAATTTTCTATCCTTCAGTGATTCGAAACATGCTAATCCCAAGGGACAGAGAAGCAATTTGAATCAATAGAAGCTGAGGCACAAACATCTTGATCAGTGATATGGTTCCAGGTTATACTTGTAAATCAAGCTAAAGTTGATTTCTTCCCCCACCACTACAAATATTTGACAGCAAGCTGCACTTGAACACAACTGTACATTGTTGCAGCATGTGCACTTGTACATACACATGTTCACTAGTGCATGCAAACATGCACTAGTGCACACGTATTTATATACAATTGTGCACATAGTTACATATACTCCTATTATTTTTGACAATCCCATTTACAATGCTGAATAAATTGTAGACATTAGGTGATTTTTGTCAAACAAAACAACTCAAGCATGGTTAATGTTCCTTGTAGAGTTTTGACCAGCATTCATACTGAAATCAGACACATATTTATCATAAAATAACTGTTTTGTCAGTTGTTACTATCATATGATATAAAAGTGTTATTACTGTCTTCGTTTCTAGTACACTAACTCTAAATCATCACTTGATCTTCTTATCCATGTATGAAATCTTACATACAAAAAAACATGTACTAACTAACATATTATATACTCCATCTGTCGAACAAAATGATAGAGCATAGGAGTGCAGTAAGATTTAAACAGATGAGGTGATGATCTGGGACCAATAACTATTTCCAGTTCAAGGTTATCTTTTGAACTTATATAACACCTCACTGGTTGTAAATTTGTCTTTCTAGTTCTGTTTTAATGTATAGATTTACATTGTTAAAGCAGGGTTGATTTTTTTTTTTTTTTTTACAGAAGATAGATTTAGTTATAGCATAGCATTCAGTTGTTGTCTAATCCAAGGTCAGCTCTGATCAAAAAGCATTCCAGCTATCTTGTTTTTTTTTTTGTTTTTTTTTCAGACTGTGTATATAAAACCACATTATCAAATATATTCTTCCTTTTTAAGATGGTAGGGTGTAATTTCAAGAAATTTCAGCTGCTATTTTTAGCAGGCTGCATGACCATGTACAGTAGACTTCTCAGATTGGCTTATGAAATGAATATATCTCAGTACAGTCAGTCAACAGCAGTTTTTGTATCATTCCTAGTGCACATACAACAATAGCTATATTATTCACTTTCATGTCCAAGAGTTATCATTTGTTATTGTTTAACCTAAGTTAACTCCAATCCACTAGACAAATGATCAGACATTGCCAATCATGACTATTCTATTCTATTTTTAGGTATAGTGCATTTAGGACTGTCTTATCTCAGTTTGCTCTTTCTAAAAATGATAGACTTGAGGGAGATCTGGCTGCTATTTCTCATAGGGAATGTGACTGTGAATATATGTACTGGGTAGAGGATATTTGTAATGTCAAGCTGACTCTCTCTCTTCCCATCTGCAAAATGCATATATCAAATGGGATGTTGTATAGTGGTGAAACATGAGTGAAGACAAAAAATTTTTGGTTTGCTAGCGACAAGTAAGTTTAGCAAAATTTAGTGAAAGTAAAACAGGAATTTGAATGCTAGTGCAAGAGAATTGAAAACGTTCTCTTAGGCAGGAAAATGTTTTCTTTAAAATTGTGTAACCACTTAAGCAATATAAATAAATTATGCTAAAATACTTGATTATAGTGAATAACTTTCTTTTGACATGATGCTAACTTATTGCTGGATATGTTCATTTTTAGTTTTGATACCAAATTTTTGTTTGTGTAAACTATGGCTTCAAGGTCTCCTTACTTCACTTTTAGTAATGCGGAATTGACTATTTACTTTTGTTACTATCATTTTCATAATCATAATTTTTATATTCCTTTCCCTATGTTAGGTTGGTCAGGTTTTCACATTATTAAGTTATCTATCACTTTTGCATCTGGTAACAGAAAAGCTAAGTTATTGCTGTGTGAAGGCAATAACTGATCAATGAGAAAGTCAAATGTATGTGTCACTTTTGAAATGAAGAGAATATATAACAAACTTTTCATGACACCTCATTAAAGTGGATCTCATCAAATAATAAGCTATTTGCTTGCTCCACAATAAATTGATTCATATCTTCATCTGATGCCTTCATTCTCTCCTAAAGAGCTTTAAATACACTTGTAGGCTACAGCCATGTAGTAGTTCAGCTCCAGGTCAACCGTGACCAAACAGATATACATGTGCTGAGAGGCATTGTGACCATGACCAAGCTACCATGTTACATATCTAGAACTCGTAATTCGATGTATCCTTTGTATTATAAGAGGAGAGGGTGTGATTTGAAGGGAATTTGTTTGCTATTTCTAATGGATTAAGCAACTATATAGAACTCTATTGCCAAGTTTACCTTCATTTGAGCTATTTTCCCTATTATCCCCTTCAGTATTTTTAAGAACTTCTCTCTTGATTTACTAACTGTGTAATCTATCTAATGAGGCTATTATATTTTATCACAGGAATGCTCCCAAGCACTGAATCATTTATGTTATTTTAACTTGGATTCTTTTTAAAATAATCTTACATTATTTTGTTTTACTTCATGGCTTTCAATGGCCAAAGAAATTTACGCTGTTCCATCTTGTTGATTTAGATTGGTACCATTCAAGTAGAGAATTCTTATTTTGTCAGGTTCATCCAGCTAGCAGTCTTTAAATTAATTACCTTTTACAGCCTTATCTTTTTATAAAAAAATTTGAAGCTGTTATCTTACTTTCTTGATATAACTATCAATATTATCACGTGACTCGTGCTGTAAAGAAAATATTTTAATTTATTTTTTCATCCATCTCTTTATGACACTATAGTTTAGAAAGTTTAGTAAATTTTAATATGTGCAAGGACTATTAGAGCAAGTGTTTTATATCAGGATTGCCCTTTTAAACACAAATAACTCAGTGTGGTTCCTGGTTCATATACACATAATGTGAAGTAAAGCCTCTTGCCTGATGGTCTAGTGCTGTAACAGCTTAAACGTTTCATGAGTGTATTAAAACAGATTCTTGAGACCATGAAATTACTAACAAACATGTCTTTAGTTGAAGAGAAAGTGAAAGGACACTCTAAATTCATCATTATTGTACATTTTTTCCATGTTCCATGGATTGTTTGAGTCTCACTGCATCTTGTCATTCATTGCTGTCCCTCATTTTCTGGCACACAGAGCAATATAGAAAAACCAGCCAACACTGTTGTTGTCATGTTAATTTTGGGTTGATTTCATGACTGGATGCCTTTCCTATCACCAATCACTTCACAATGCACTAGGTGCAATTTTTCATGTGACTGGTACTATATAATATTCACAACAGCACTAAAGTCGTCTCCACTCTGTTATCTCCATTTTTTCCTTATTTTTGCAGCTGAATGTCCTATTTATCACCAACTACTAGCACAATCAGTTTTAATTCAGAGATACTCTTTGCTGAGCTAGAGTACCCACTCTGCCCCTTTTGGCAGAATTTTTGTTGCTTCCATGTGATTAGAGTTGCACTTTTTAAATACTATTGGGCTTATTTAGATTGTACATCATCCTTGGCAGGTTGCCTTTACTATCTGACTTGGGAATAGGGTCCTTAGTTATCTTTGCTAGAGGTCTACCCACAACCAAACCTCAAAATAGACTGATCAGTGTACTTGAAAAAAGACCTGTGTAATGACAGCTCTGTAATGAAAGATTTCTGTAAGAGTCAGCCCAGGTTTGTACTGTTAAAGTATATAGATTCTCATTAGTGCATGTTTCTGCCACACAAAAACACTGTTTTCCAAATGTGTTGCTATTTTTCTATCTGCCTCTAACAAGTCTCAAGAATTTAGATTATCTTGTACCTCAATCATGTATGAACAAATTGGCGGAGGGTAGCAGAAGGCATCTATCCTAACTACCTCTTCTGCATATGTGACAGGGAGTGTATAATCTCAGATCAGACTAAATCATGGCTTATCTGAACTTTTGGTTTGCTCTTAAGTACTCATTCAGCTTTGTCTATGCCTTTAGTCTATTCAAGCAGTCTTGATCAAAGTTATTCAACAAACAGCAACAATACTTGTACCATTGCTAATGGAATAACTTACATAACTGGTCAGTTTATCAGAGAGAAATGTATGCAATGAATTTTTCTTTGCTGGGTGTTTGGTTCTATATTTACACTAAATTCCTTTTTATCGAATTTGCTTGTCAGGTAACCACAGGCATCTGTAGCTCAGTCAATAATTAACATTATGTTTATGTTGATTTGATTTGTTTGTTTGCAAGAGATTATTTTGCAAGTCTAATTCACTCACTCATTTTTGTGAGCCACAAAAGCAACACATTTTTTCAGATAATTCAGTACTCCAACTCAGTTACTATATTTTCTTATTTTATATATGTTTTTTTAAAAATCTATTTTACATACTAATTAAGAGGTACTAATTAAGAGTTTATTCTCTCATTTTTGGAAGAGTACAATGTCAATAATGAAGATGCAACTTCTCAGTCAAACAATACCTTATCTGCTAGGCCAGTGAAACTCTTCTGAAAATGTTTGTTAGAGGGCACAGACTTGGGCATAATATAATCGGCATAAAGCTGCTCCAATCTTCTGTTGATTTAACAACTTAGCTCATGTCAGTGAACTTAAGTTGGTTATCATCTAGTTTAAAAGGTAATAGGTTCATCATACGTAATACAATCTGAAAGATTCTTGGGTTGAGGTGGGAATGGGAATAAAAACTTAATCTTTTAAGAATGAATGTATGACTGTGAAGTTTGGCTTGTAATCATGGTTTCTTTCTTTGATTAACATTTAATTGGAGTCTCTCTCTAATATGTCACTGTGTCAGGGTTACTATGTAATTACATTCGTAGACAATTCCTGGTGAGTTCTTAAAGATTAGAAAAAGACTGTTTCAGCTCTTTAAATGTCTGGTAATCTATTTTTCTTTGTGTTGTTTTTTAACAGTAGCTTTACATTTCATTAATTCTAAGCATACAATATTTCTTAGTGAATAAACTTTATACAGTTTGTGTTTAACTCACTTACTCTCTCTTTTTCTCATATATTCACACACTCACACATATTCCATTTTAAACTAAATACACACATTTAGATAAATAATCTTTTTTATACTGCTCTTATCTCAACTTTGTCTTTCATTCTTCTGGGGGTTAATGAAATAAAGTACAAGTAAGAAATGGGGCTAATTTAATTGACTAAGCTCTCCCATTAATTTGTAACTTGTGTCGATGTTAGAGACAATTTATTATAAAGTGGTGGGTGGAAAAATCAGTAGAGCACCAAACAAAATGCCTTGTGATATTTAGTCATGTACTTTTATGTTCTGAATTCAAATTCTGCTGGGATTGACTTTTCCTTTCATCTCTCCAAGGTTGTTGATAAAATGAAAACCACTCAAGTATTGGGTTGATTAATTGTTCCTTATCACAACTCTGATGTTGTATTAATGTTAGAAATTATTATTAGTTCAAATTCCGCCAAGGTCGACTTTGCCTTTCATCCTTCCGGGGTCGATAAAATAAGTACCAGTTTAACACTGGG
>JAOPUL010000839.1:40553854-40567903 GCA_027564515.1 Octopus rubescens | reverse complement strand
GCGTTAGGAAGGGCATCCAGCTGTAGAAACCAAGCCAAAAAATAGACTGGAGTCTGGTGCAGCTTGCCAGTTTCCAGCCAAACCGTCTAACCCATGCCTGCATGGAAAAATAGACATTAAAATGATGATGATGATAATGATTCCAAATTAGGTTGGTGGAGAGACAGACAGGGTAGGTAGAGCATTGAATTAAATATCTTTCATGTGTCTACATTCTGAGTTCAAATCTTACTAGAGTTGACTTAAACTTTCACCTTTTATATTTATTTCTAATCTCAAGGAGTTATTTAACTGTATTATTTTGAATGAGATTAATAACATCAAGTTTTCTGCATGTACTTATTTTGTAGACCTATGATAAAAAATTTGTCCAGTCAATGTATCAACTATAGGCAGCTCATTTTATTAGCCACTCTCTGCTTTGGAATTTAGTACTTTAACATGTGGGTTTTATTTTAATAAAATCTGTTGATGCTTTATAATTAGAAAAATTAGAAGCAGTTTTATAAGATGCAAATAGAATAAATATGTTTTTGTTTTAAATTTGTGATAAAAAAATTAATCTACACACATCTCCACTATCATCTATCTCTCTGGCTGTCTCCCTATCTTACTCTCTAAACCCAGCTCTCTCTTTCCTCTCCTCTCCAACAAGAGTAGCCATGTATCTCCTCTATAGCAAGATACCTATACTCTATCCCTCTATCATATTGTACCTTCCAACTGGTACAAAGCCACTCACCTCAATAATATTACCCACTTTCAAAGGATTTTTCTCTTGCAAGTTACTTGGTGACTCCATCAATCCTGGTGCCATGTTAAAAGCACCCAGTACACTCTATGAAGTGGTTGGCATTAGAAAGGCCATTCAGCTGTAGAAACCATGCCAAAGCAGACAATGGAGCCTGGCATAGTCCTCTGGCTTGCCAACTCCTGTCAAACCATTCAACCCATGTTAACATGGAAAACAGATGTTAAATGATGAAGATGATGTGACACACACATGTATATATGAAGGCATGTGATGTAGTGGTTAAGATGTTTGAATCACGATCTCATGGATCCAATTCCTGGAATGGGTGGTATGTTGCTTCCTTGAGTAAGGCACTGCATTTCACATTGTTCCTGTCTACTCAGCTGAAAATGAGTGCCAGCTGAGTGCTGGTACAATTCTTTCTCTCTTTCCATCTGTCACATGTTGGATGTGCCACTGGGTCAAAAAGTGAGAGAGATGAGAAGGTATCTATGTCCTTTCATGATCACATAGGCACTTAAAACAGTTAGTGAAAGCAAAATGTGTTACCTAGCATACTTGTTTGCAGGTGATGGCTGGCTCTTTAAATGTATAGATGCTTTTGTATAAAAACAATGGTCTGATACATTAATCTGATTGTTTTTTAACTATATGGTGTGTAGTTTGTTAAAGAAGACCTATGTCTTATTATTTATGCCATACAGCTGTGTTGAACTTTTCTAATTAGTTAATTCATAATTATTTATTTTTTTACTAGTTATAGTTTTATTTTCCTGGAGGGAGAGAGAATTGCACCAGCACTGAGCTGGTACATATTTTCATCTGAGTAGACAAGAACAGTTTGAAATCAATATTTTCCAATAGCTTTTATTTGTTAGCAAATATCAGTAAACTTGATTTGTAAAAGAAAATGTTTTAAGGGTTCTATATAAAATTACTTCTCAGTTGCAGACATAGTTTTTAGATTTCAATTTTATATAATTATTTAAATTTTAGTTAAAAGGTACTTCAAATATGGATCCTAGTATATTTAAGAGCCATTGACTCCAGAGGAATGAAATGCCAAATTAAATTTTATGGACCTTAAATTTTACTCACTTAAAGTGAGTGTTTTAACTGTATTATTGATATTTGATTAACCACGACTTATTAGGTTCTCAAAATTAAAAATCACATGGCAATTATAAGAAAAGTTTATTTTAGGTATTCTTTAACTTCTTTTTTGCATATCTGTAAGGTTTTTTGGGGGTGTGACTGTTAGTCGTAAGAAATAGTATGAATATTTGTTGAAAGTATGTTAACTGTTATGTTGACTATTCATCTAATAGTTATTACAAGAAGTATTTTAACATTCCAAGCAGATTGACAGTCACTCAACACTTAGTGCATTTACATGAAAAAAATAGTATGTATAGTTCAGATATAAATTAAGGATACTTATGGCAGTTAGACATGTTATATGGATGGCATTCTATATTTGAGGAAAGGGCTTTATGTCTATTTGCCTGGCCTTTTTTTTTTTAATAAGATCAATCTAACACTGCAAAATAACAGAAAAATATTTAGAAAACTTTGTGCAAAACATAATATTGTGATATATGGTTAACAGAGGAAAGTGGGCACTAAGTGCAGAAGACCTGCCAAAAACTAATTACAAATTGACTAATCCATTGAGTAATATTCATTTTATGAGTTAATAAGTTGTAATGTGTAACAGAAAATAAAAATGATCATTTGGTGAAAGGAGCAATGGAATTATTGTAAGAAAATATGATAGTCAAGAATGGAAAATAGTAAAATATTGAATATTCACTCAAAATGACCAATGAGAATTCATGAGTTATAAAATTATTTTATGTTGTCCCTATCTAAAAGTTGATAACTTAAGAAGCATTTAAACAGTTACACAGAAAAAGTTATTTAAATGTGTTATAAAATGACCTAAAAAAAAATATGATCCCAAAACAGCAGCAACAAGAGAGAGAGAGGGAGAGGGGGTGGGGCAGTTTTACAGACACTTGACTAACTTATGCTAGTATAGAAAAATGGTCAAAACAACTGTATAATCTGAATTTCAAACAGAAAATAAATCGATTTGATATTTTAAATGTCTTATTTTTTCCCCTCTGAAAGAAAAAAAAAGAAAAGAAAAGAAAAAAAAGAAAAATTTTAAAAGCTTTATCTATCACATTTGCTTGAGAAGCTTGATCTCTCTTATTCTAAAATCAATTATTTGAATTCGATTTTATTTTGTACCAGTTTTATCTGATAGAAAGATAATTCTATGATTGTTGATGAGATAATTAATGATTAAGCTGACTGGAATTCCTCAAAACATTGCTAGATATTTTTCCTTTATAAATTTTTTTTTTTTTTTGGTTGTTCAGAGAATTAAAATGTGACTTTTGGGTGCATATGAGACAATATAAAGCACAATTCTTTATATATTAAAAAAAAAATTATATTTGTTAGTTTGTTTTACTAGAGGAGCATTGAATCTTTAATTAATCAACAATTATAAAAACTTTCTGAAGTGAAAATTGAAATTAAATGTCTTTAATGAATTCCATTCAACTTTAAATTTCTTAAAAGAAAGATTGTTAAACATATTTAACAATCTTATTTTTAAGAAATAAGAAAAAAAAAAAAGCAGCAATAAACAAATTTAGATTTAATTGCAGTTTCTCTGCCAACAAATGTTAGTATATGTGTATATGAATTTAAATGCACATAACACATATACAGAGAAATATTAGTACAGAAATTAAGTTAAAGACTGACCCACATCCTTCTATTACCAAAATAATTATTAGCTCAATATTTAAGCAGCAGTGTAGGTTCAGTTCATACCTTATTCATTTACATTTTTATTTTATTTGTATTTTGTATGAGTTAAAGAAGGAGGCACAGTGCTTACGATGATTTGCAGGTCCTCCAAAATTGAAGTTGATATGTGATGTAAATCAATGTCTTGTGTAAAAATGTTTGTTGGAGCAGGATCATATAGCATTATTGATGTGAGGAAGATGAAGCGTTTTGTGCAGAATTTTAGAGGATGAAGCAGTGATGGAAGAAGCTATGTAGGAGGGAGTGGAAAGGGGAATATTGCTGATTTAGTTTAGTAGAGCAGAGAACCATTGTAGTAGTATAGTTGAGAGAAGAAACATGTCTATGAGCTGTTGTTGAAGTGTGTTGGGGAGTGAATCTTTGCCACTCAGTCAATGTTAGGCTTCACAGAGATAAATGATGTACAGTCAAGTCACTTAGATGTTTTATTTCAGACCCATCATATAAGCACTGAAAAATGAACAGAAAAGTATGATTAGGAATACAATCCACAATGACCTCAAGACAAGTTTCCAAATAATGCTGGATGACTAAGTTTGATTCTTGTACAGGGCATTATATTCTTCTTGTCTTGGCCAAACAAATAGAAAATAGATGCTGCTTGACTTTCACAGCTGAATTATTTCAAGAAAGTGGATGAATTCCATCTTTTAAAATAGCCTCCAATAATTCATTAAGCTATCAAAAATACACAAAATAATCTTTGCCATATGAGTCTGAAAGAGTGTTTGTGTGTGAAATAGTAACAAGACAACTTTAAATGTTTTAAATTTATTTCTTGTGGATTTTTTGTTTTTAAAGTTTATATATTAATTTCTGAAGTTAGGGACATGTGACCTTATATTGAAGATATCCAGTCAAAGTAAAACAACCAACCAAGAGCAAAATAAATTGTATAGTATAATACACTGATAATACGGAATTTGGAAAATTAATACCAATACTCCCAATTATAATTTCTTATTAACAGAAGTCCATATTTTTAGGGGAGAGGCATAGCTGGTTGAATTGATTCCCTGTTGATTCCTGTGGGATGAAAGGCAAAGTTAACCTCTGTGGGATTTGAACTCTGAGCATAAAAATAATGAAGTAGTCTAGGGCTTTTTGTTAAGTACTCAATTGTTTCTGTCCTCTATCACCTTTATATATTCAATAATTGCAAGAAAAACTCTTAAAGAAATATTAGAAATAAAATATAAATAGAAGAAAAATAGTTTAAATGAATGCATTGAAGAAATGTTCTCCAAACACTTGTGCACATGCATACACAATGCACACACACATCAATATATTTATTTGCATATATATATATATAAATATAATATCAATATTTGAGCTCTCAATGTACCAGTTGTTTCAAAAAATAAAGCAATCAGTATATTTATATGGACTAAGCAAGGTTATCGGCAGTGTAAACATGTTGAATCTGTCAATATTTTCCACTTTCCTTTCTCTAACATTTGTTTGGTGAATAAACTTTCCAAAGGTTTGTTACATTTGGTAAGCGTTGAACAGAAATTTACCTTGTCTCTTGATAGTTTACTAGAGTGCATTATCTCTACCTTTTCTATCAAGCTTGTCAGGGATTGGATTTTATGTATTGTTTTGTTTTACTACAGATTGTTAGTGAAACAAACCCATACAACTTTCATAAACTATTACTAGATGTCTTATGACTAGTTAATTTAAAAGAGAAATGCCACTTTTATCTGCATGTCATTATTTTTGAAAAATTTTGATTATCTAATTTCATTGGAATCCTCTTGTTTTTAGATTAAAGTTAAAACAAAAAGTCAATGTTAAATCTAAATTGAACACCTAAAGAAACTTAGCAAATGACTATTTTAAAAGAAATAAATTCAACTGTTTGTGATTTAAAGTATAGAATTTAAGTAAATATAACACGGAAAATTACAATAGGTAAAGTTTATTTTGTAAAAGACTGAAAAATTTATCCATGCAAAATTTATTATAGGAACATCTATAGAATAGGGATTAAATCCAAAAGTTATTGGTGTCTTATACTTAAAAACAGAATTGCTTCTACTAGATCCTTCTTTATAGAATCCTCCAATCTGATTAGATAATTTTCATTGCAGAAAACAGATAAATTAGTATCTGAAATAAATTTTAATGTTCTATTACAATTTATATTTAGTTGGAACCAGTAATACATAGTGACTCTAATTCCAGTAATCCAATAATTGCTTCTAACTCCACAGCTCTGAGCAAAACCACAAATTTCTAACTCTTATATGGTTACTGCATGTTTGAATTATGTATCTTTAACACAAGTGTCTCTAAATTTTTTTAGTATACTCGCAAATTTCAGTATTGTTATGAGGTTTTTGATACTTTTACTTCATTTCAATAAGCCTTACTAAATGAGAAAAATAAATGCTTCACAGTTATGAGATGTACTTTGAAGTCACCCACTTCATTCTGTCATTATGTTGTTTAGATAAATCAATAGCAGCTGTTTTTGAGGGTCTAGTATATCTTGCCGAGTTTCTGTTCCGGTTCTTCAAATGGTAACAGGAGAAATAGAAGAGAACAGATAGGTTTCAAGCCAATAAGAGATTTTGTATCAGTCTGCAAGAAAAAAAAAGTAGCCAAATCTCCTTCAAAGTACACCATAATGTCTTTAGAAAAGGAAATATATTGGATAACATAGTCCTTGATATACTGAATAACAGAGCTGGAATGCATTTGATCCTGGGTTTTCTTGAATGGGGTTAACCTAGGGTTAAACAACAATATCTATCTAAATTTACCTTTTGTAAAACTATGGTGAAGCTAGCTGTGAAATATTTTAAAGTTGCTCTCAATTATCCTGATTTCTGTTTAGCACAAGGCCTGTAAAGTAGGATCGTAGTTGATTAAATTGAACCCATGCATGACAGCTGTTTATTTCGTTCACAGTGAGAAAGGAAATAAAGTAGATTAAAATAAACTGAATTAAAATGCAGAGTGATGTAAAGGTTACAAGTTATTGAGTTTAGCACTGTTTCAGTCAATTCTCTGAATTTTGGACGATATATATTGGTGCAGGCATGGCTCAATGGTTAAGAAGTTTGCTTCTTCACCATGTGGTTTTGGGTTCAATCCCATTAGGTGGTATCTTGTGAGTGGATTTGGTAAACAGAAACTGAAAGAAGCCCTCTGTGTGTGCATGCCTCCTTGTCTTGATATTGCAAAATAGTTGTGACTGTCACCATCACGGAAGTGATGTCATTTGTTTCCAATCTTCTGTGAAAACTCATCTGGTTATGGTGAAATATTACCTTGGAAATGAGTAAGGGAGGGTTGAGGACAGGAGGACATTCAGCCATACAAAATCTGTTACTGAATTCCATCTGACCCATGCAAGCATGGAAAAGTGGACGTTAAAATGGTGATGATGTTGTAGGTAATATCCATCCCTTTTTTTAAGATCCAGGGAGTGGATTCGAATCCAGAAGTAGAAGCTAAGGAAATGCTTTTCAATTATATAGTTTCCTTCTTTCTGGTAATTTCAAGCTGTACAATTTATATTGGTAAAGCAGAACTAGACAAAGTTAAGCATCTTCGTCAGGGTATTAATGTTAAGATACAACCTTATAATTTTACAAATACAAATTAGTTTGCTAAAAAATCTAGTTATATTCACTTAAAAATGAGAAGAAACTATCAGATTTTATTTTTTTAAAATCAAATACCTATTTTGTTTAATTATGTTTGTACGTTAAAAACATATTACATTTTTAGGGTAGCTGTCTGTTCCAAATTACTTTTTCACTCATTCAACCTCTCTCTCTCCCCTCCTCTCTCTCTACCCCACAATTTGAGCATAATCTCAAAACAATTATGTTTGCCCCAACTTGTTTCAATGGCTTTTTAACTTGACTGAACATGCTATTCACCACTTAGTCATACTTGTTCTATTAATGAGGAAGAATTTTTATTGTGTGACTTATTAGTAAAATTGTTGTTAGTGATTTATTTAAATAAACCCAATGAGTTATCTTTGATAGAAAGAAAATAGCTTTCTTAAATTGTTCCTTGTAAATTGGTTATGTTATAAAGCGAAATAGATCTTAAATTTATTTTTCCTTTTTATTTTTCTAATTAAATACTTTTAAGTGTTTAGAGAAGAAAAGGTCAAATAAGTAGGACTTTCAGTTCATGGGTTATAAATTAGCTGCAGGAATGCCTTTGTGATTAAAAGTTTACTTCCCAACTATGTAGTTATTTGGTTCAAACCCATTGTGTAGCACCTAAGACAAATATCTTCTATATCTCTGGGCCGACCAAAGCCTTGTAAATGAAAACTGAAAGAAGCACATAGTAGATATGCATGTCTGTTTGTGTGTATTCTTGTCTTATGTAAACAAGCATCACTACCATAAATGCAATATTGTTTCCAGTTGGAAACAGGTGAGGTTAATGATAGACAGGGCATCCAGCGATAGAAAATATCTCAACAAATTCCATCTGACTCATGCAAGCATGGACAAATGGAAGTTAAACAATGATGATGAAGCACGTCATATATATATTATATATATCGACAGGAGGCAAATCAGACCGAGGAAATAATGTTTTCCATTAATGTTTCCAATCGCTAATACTATCTATCAGTTGCAATTCTAGATAGGACCAACGTGAAATAAAGTGTATATATATATATAGGTATGCTGATGCTAACAGGAGGAATAGAACTCAAAATATGAGTATCAGAGTATTTTTTTGTTATTAATGTTAGTAAAAGCAACAAAGTTACTCAAAGGCCAAGAGTTTTGTGCATAGGCACTGGGTGAGTGCCTATGCACGAAACTCTTGGGAGCAACTCACCCACTTCATCTCTCTCGTCTCCACCTTTCATCCTTCCCTCGAGTTCACCTCTGTCATCTCTGATAACTCTGTTAACTTCCTTGATATATCTCTCTCCATCAATCTCCTCGCCCACTCTCTCACCACCACCGCCTTCTTCAAACCTACCGACTCCCACTTCTACCTCAACTTTTTTCTCCTCCCATCCCTCCCACAGCAAACTGGCCAGCCTCCACTCCCAATTCCTCCGTCTCCCATATGTTTGTGCAGCCGGGATCAGGATTTTGAGACTCAGACCCAATAACTGTCTCTTATGTTCGCCCGGCGCGGATACCCCGCCACGCTGGTCCGGGCCTCCCTTACCCGTGCCCGCAAAGTGGCTCGCATGTCCGCCTTCTCCCTTTCCCCCACCTACACCCCAACCGCATCCTGTTTCCCCTCCTTTCCTCCCTCCACCCAACCACTTCATCGAAAAATCCTGCGAGCCTTCCGTCGTCTCCAAATCCGATCCCTCTACCCTCTCTGTTTTCCCCAACCTACCTTTGCCTTCCTTTAAACGCGCCCACAAACTACGCGACTTACTTGTCCGTAGCCACCTCCCGTCTCCGACTTCTACCCATTCTGGATCCTTCCCTTGCTCCAGACCCCGTTGCCACACCTGCCCCTTTATCACTAACATCACCTCCCTCCCTCGAACCCACGATTACACTCACCACATCCAAGACCCATCCGTATCACCTCCAACCTAGTCTATTGCATCCAATGCACACGCTGCAACACTCTGTACATTTGTCAGTCAGGATGCCGGCTATCCGACCGATTCACGGAAAACCTTCGTGATATACGTCTACGCAAAAACACCCCCGTCGCTCGCCATTTTTGGTCTGCCTGTCATTCCACCTTACACCTCACTGTCTTCGGCCTAGCATTGCACCGTGGGTCTGCCAACACCAGCCTACGACTGGAACAACGATACATTTTCTATCTACAAACCCAGACACCTTTATGTCTGAACTCTCCCTCAACCTTCTTGTAATCTCCTCCACATACAAGCACTTAACGAACAAAGAATATACAAAAAATATAATACAACATACAACTATTGCTACATGCTTACATACCTACATCGTGACGACTTATCTACCCACATACCCACAAACTTTTATATATACATATATATTTCTTGACGATTTTTAACTTTTACTTTTATCCTTTGATTACTTATATCTCTACTCCGTTTGCAAGTTTTGACCTTTAAATCTTCAGATCCCTCGATCCTTGATCTTTGAATTTTCAAAAGTATTTATTTATAGATTTTAACATTTGTTTATTTATTTATTTTATCATTTATTTATTTATTTTATCATTTATTTATCATTTATTATTCATTATTATTTTTTATTTATATATATATATTATAATATATATTATTTTATATGTATTTAATTAATTTATTTATTATGTTACCTTTTTTTACTTTATTTTACTTTTTTATTTAAATTTTATTTAAATTATTTAAACTTTTGTCTTTATATTATTATAATTATCATATTTTAAATTTATTATGTTATACTAACTCTTATTTCCCACATCTACGCCTTCCCCTACATGATTCATTTCTACTTTTATTTACACACACAAACGCGCACGTGGGGACATAAACAAATAAACACTTACACACACTACACGAACAGGCATACAAACAGACGCATAGGCAAAAACACACACATGCATAGGAAAAAACACACACACGCATTGGCAGACACAGACACACACATACACACACCCATAGGCAAACACACCACGCACACACACACACACATGCACACATAAACATTTATAAACAAAAAAACACACACAGAGACACACTGACACATACTCACGAAACACATAGCAGCAGTTAAGCAGTCGAAGAAAGGTTGGACAAACACTCACACACACACACACGAATGCACGCACGCACCTAGTAAACAGTCGCCCAAATGTCACACAAGCATACACGCAGACACACACGCACATAAACACACACACGTGCTCGCACACAGTTACATTCCTTTGACCACTCTCCTGCTTTTGAACAACAAAATTTGCCACTGTCCAGTTTTCACACGCCATCTTTTCACCATATGAACTATACGTAAATCCAGGAAGGTTTTACGTATTATTCTGGTTTCTCACCGTATAGATTAGTATTTCATAAGTAAATAAATGACTTCCGTAATAACGTTCGTAAAATATTTTGATAAATATAATGATTGTACCTTAGTCAACAATAATTTATGAACTCAGTCTATTTTTGTTAATTAATAATTGTGGTAATAAACTCATTTCTATTACGTTAGATAAAACTTACAACTATTAACTAAAATAATAATTCCTTATATAGTTTTGTTCGTATTTCACCGTATAGAATATGATCCTTGTTTACATTTCTCACTTCCGCCCCAACGTTCATAACTGTTTTGGATAAAATTAGCGTTCGTAATTGCAGCGTCCCTATATTAAGCAAACTGAATTTTTTAAGTACTTAATTAATTATTTTATAATTAATTTGATAAATATTGATACTTTAAATAGTATCTTTGGTTGTTTAATTAATTGTTTTATCATTTTATATAATATTTAATCTATATATTTAATAGGATACTTTTTCAGACTTCTCTCTCTATATAAAGAATATACATATTAATTGTATTATCATTTTATATAATATTTAATCTATATATTTAATAGGATACATTTTCAGACTTCTCTCTCTATATATAAAAAAAATATACATATTTCTTCAGGTTGTAGTGACGCTATTATACATATATTTCTCCTGGTTTATATTGAGATGTTTGATTAAGCTCATTCTAGTATTTATTTTTATTATTTGCTTATTAAGTCTATAATAACATTTATATATTAATTATATTATTGTCTCCTGAAGATTCTCCAAAATGCTAAGTCAATCAAATAATAGAATTTGGGGAAATGAAACATACTGTATGTTGAGTATTAATATTACTTTTACTACCCTATTTACTACCCTATTTACCCTATTTACTACCCTATTTACTTTACAATGAATATTCTACCTAGAGAGAGTAAGGAGTAGCTCTACATAGGATATACAAGGTAATACTGCAGACTAATTTCTATTGCTGTAACTACTTACTTTCTATATGTTTACACAGCTGCTTTAATCTATTTCTATTTTATTACCTTTTAAAGTCTCTTATCATAGACATTAGGAATATCATTTCTGCACTCTCTCCCTAATTGAAAGTATTTGAATATTTCACTAAAATGTCATATGTCTAAAATATGATATAATTATTGTAATAATTTGATATAACATATATCTCCAGATAAAAGGAAGTCTTGGCTTCCCTAATATGTGTATTTATATATATATATATATATATATATATATATATACTTTATTTGTGAGTTAAGGCTACCATTGGTTTCTTACTGATAAAAATTCAGTATTTATTCAGGCCTGTTACACAGTAAAAAGGGTGATCGACTCCATATTGTAATCTGATTAGAAATAGCCGACCTGGTTGACCTATACATTCTATATGTTCTTAGGAAAGGAGTAAAAGACGCCAATATAGGAGTATATAAGGAAGACGGCTTGGGTGTAATATACAACAAAAATGGTCATGATAAGGATAGAATAAGGAAAAAATTATGCAAAACATTTAACCAATTAAATCTAAAAACTACAATTAGTACCAACCTTAAAGAAACCAATTTTCTAGATATTAACATGAACCTCAGTACAGGAAAATGTAAACCATATCATAAACCAAATGAGGAAACCTCATACATAGACATAGGCTCCAACCACTCACCATCAATCAAGTAGTCAACAACATCAGTCAACGTATTTCAAATCTATCCACCGACAAAGCCATGATAAAGCCACCTCATACTATAACACTGCATTAGAAAGGTACGGATTCAAAAATAACATAAACTATATTGAACCAAATGTAGACAGACCAAGAAGATGCAGATAAAGAAAAATATTATGGTTCAATCCTCCCTATAGCATGAATGTGTCTCCAACATAACTAGGAAATTCTTAACACTTATAGACAACCATTTTCTACATTCACACAAATATCATTAAATCTTCAATAGAAACACTGTTAAGGTTAGCTATAGTTGCCTCCCCAACATAGGATCAGTAATACTCAACCACAACAAAAAAAAACTCCATCAGGAATACTCCTGAAAGAAGCTGCAGCTGTAGACAGCCCAAACTGTTGCCTTCTCAACAAAAACTGCCTTGAAAAAGAACTTGTATACAAGGCCGAAACCACAGGCTCCAGCAGAGCACCAAAGAAATATATTGGTAAGATAGATATACGCAACATCTATCGTCATTCAGAGATATAAATAAGAGACATGCAGCATCCCTATCCAATATGATATGGAAATTGAAAGAAGGCTGAATAAGCAACCCCCAGATTATATGGAGTATCATTGCTAAACCCAAAAAATACAGAGGTCGGGGTACCAAATGTGATCTTTGCATCACCGAAAAATAAAGCATCATACAAACAAAGGCTAACATCCTAAATATCAGGGATGAAACATTCTCCCCCTGCATAAATAAGCAATATCTCACACTCCAATATTTCAAAGAAAATCTACCAAATATTTCACCGCTACAACCGGGATAAACATCTCTTCCTCTGAACGAAAATACAAAACATATGCACCATACGAACTCTGCATACAGAAAATACATGCCTCCAATGCACTAATACATGAGCTCTACATACACCCAGAACATTACGTAAAGTGAACAAACAATCTAAATTTAATGTTGAAACTACAAATTCGATGTTGAAACTTGATGTTGAAATACGTTTATGAATATGTAATGCATATAAAACAAACATTATTAAAACAGACATTATACAGACATGTAAGATATGTAACACATATGAACACCACAAGCCCATGACAAACTCTGTAAAACTAGATACACATAGGTACATTTCAAGTGTAATACATTTAAAATATATTTTCAAATACACAATATATAGTCCAAGAGAAATACCCCCCTCCCCAATATCTAAAACAATTAATTAATTAATTACAAAGCGTTAACCCCCTTTAACTGACACTTTCCTACCAAATTCTCGCGAGATTTTGTCTGTGACCTAATAACAATATGGAGTCGGTCACTGGTTTTTCTGTATAAAAGGCCTGAATGAATACTAAATTTTATTCAGTAAGAAACCAATAGTAGCTTCAATTCACAAAAAAGTATATATATATATATATATATCATTATCATTTAGCGTCCATTTTCCAAGCTGGCATGGGTTAGATTGGAGACTGGCAAACCGGGGAGCTGCACCAGACTCCAGTTCGTTTTGGCATAGTTTCTACGGCTGGATGCCCTTCCTAATACCAACCACTCCAGAGAGTGTACCGGGTGCCATCAACGTGTCACCTGCACGAATGTCTTTAACGTGTAACTGATATGTATGTATATATATAAATGTATATATACATGTATGTATATATATATATATATATATATATATATACACATACATACATACATGCATACATACATACATACATACATACATACATACATACATACATACATACATACATAC
>JAOPUL010000839.1:40505512-40518771 GCA_027564515.1 Octopus rubescens | reverse complement strand
AGTGTGCTCTACTGATACGATGGATAGCTTATCAACAGATCTTCTTATGCAAGGAGGTATGTGAGTTGGTTTTTTTTGTTGACCTTCAGGTTATTGCGTATTTGCATCAACTTTGTTTCTTTAAACACTCTTTCTTATGTTTAAACTAAAGTTAAGCATTTGATGTTTTTACAGTGACTGAAAAATATTTGCTTCATAAATTTCATCTCCCCTCCCAATATCAAGTGTCATTAATCAAGGAAAAGGCTAGATCAAATTCTTTTCTCTGTGTTGGTAAACTGGAACTTTAGAACTAAGGACATTTTTCGTGTACTTTAGAATGCAGTTCATTTAATTAACCATTGTTTTATTTATTTAATTTTGGACACTGTTTACAGTGTAGATTTAAAGTAAAGTTGACTCAAGATTTTAAAACTTCACTAAAATATCTATACTTAATTTTTTTTCTTTAACCATTATCTACTTATTTAACCCTTTACCTGTCCTGTGTATCACATTTGATATACATGATATATTTCCCTGGTGTCCTTGTATCATATATGATACTCATTCCCAATTTTTTTTTCAATCACTAGAGTAACTTGGAACTTAAGAAAGCTTTATATTACTCAGAACATATGAAGCAAAGCTAAGTAAATGTCTGAAAACAAGCATGGACATTTAGGACAAATTTATGGAAATGCTTTGGACAGGCGAAGGGTTAAGCAATTTTTTGTTATTTGTATATATTTATTCATAATGCCATTTCTATCAGATATGTGATAGCTGAATTCTTCTATATATTTTCATGTTTTAAAAGCAGAAATTTTTGAAATTTAGTCTAATCTTAATAAAATATAACTTATTCAGTTTGTTCAATCCAAAACCCAGTGTTCATTCTTGATGAAATAAACTTTATGCTATCATAGAATGAAATCTTATCTATATCACAGAATAGCATTAAATTTCTTTCAACAGTCTTTTTTTCATTTATTCTAGTTAGCTCTCTCCGCACTCTCTCTTTCTCTTCTACTTATTGATATTTTTTTTTAGTTTTAAGATTATAAATATAGGCAAAATTTTATGTATGGAAATTATTGAATAAAAGATTGGGGTTAAAGTAAAATACAAAGTGCAGTTTACTTCATCTTGAAGTCTTGTGTGTGTGAACATTATTTGTAAAGTAGTTTCAATATACGTTTTAAAATTTGACTACCACTGAATATGTTAAGACCAATGAAATCACCCTAGCTGAACTGATTATACACTTCCGTTTGTTATGAATCAAATATTTTGCTTAAGATTAAATTTTTTTCATTGCTATTTCTCTTTTTGATAGTTAAAAACTTAAATTTCAACTTTAACTTAGAAATAATCATTGTTAATAATTTCTTATGAAGAAATGTAAATAGGAAATTGCAATATTGATGTTTCATATATATCTAACTTTTCAAATATTGGAATGAAAAAATAGTTAATGGACTGTTTATAGAAAAAAAAAGAACTGCCATATATTTACCTACTATGTAATATTAATAATAGTTTCTAATTTTGGCAGCAATTTTGAGGAGAGGGTATTAGTTGATACCATTGACCCTGGAGGGATGAAGGGAAAAGTTTTTAACAGGATTTAAACTCAGAATGTAAAGAGCTGGAACAAATATTGCTGAGCATTTTTTCCAATACTAATATTCTGGCAGCTTGCTACCTGTGTATTAATATTAAATGATGATCATAATAATCCTTTCTACTATAGGCACAAAGCCTGAAATTTTGTGGGGGGGGGGGGGCTAGTCGATTACATCACCCCAGTACTTGACTGGTACTTATTTCATTGACCCCAAAAGGATGAAAGGCAAAGTCGACCTCAGCAGAATTTTAACTCAGAACATAGAGACGGATGAAATGCCGCTAAGCATTTTGTCCATCGTACAAATGATTCTGCCAGCTCCATAGTGATGATTATAATAATAAAAATTGTTTCTAATAAATGTACAAAACCTAAAATTGACAGGGAGGGGGTTAAATAAGTCGCTCCCAGTACTTGACTGGTAATTATTTTATCAACTCTCAACATTTTATTTACAATGCGCTAATGATTATTCCAATCTATTGTTCTCATATAATAATAATTTCCTTTGAGATACAAAGGTTTAATAATTTTAGGAAATGGAAATAGAATATCATGACATTTGTGTTTTTCCAGGAACATTAATAATATGAGAAGTGGACTAGCTTCAACTGGGAATTGAAACTACATTGCAATTTTAAAAATAATAATGATGATTCTAACAAAAGCACAAGGCCTGAAATTTGAGAAAAGGGTTAGTTGATTAAATCAACCCCAATACTTACTAGTACTGTTATCAACTCTGGAGGGATGAATGGCAAAGTAAACCTTGAGAGGATTTGAACCCAGAATGTAAAGAACTGAAAGAAAATACTGTACAACCTTTTGTCTGACATTTTAATGATTCTTCTAATCCACCATCTCATAGTAATAATCCTTTATACTATTGGCTGAAGGCCTGACATTTGGGGGAAGAGGTTTAGTTGATTTCATCAAACCAGTGCTCAACTGGTACTTATTTTGACCCCTAATGATTCTGCCAACTCACCACCTTAATAATAAATATAGAAATTGTAGTGGCTGGGTTGAGAGAGCGAAGCCTTTTCTGGCAATAAAAAACGCCAAAAGGATCCAAGATATGATTCTCAATTTAAGATAAGTCTGTTTTTGTGCCTAAGCTTGTCTTTTCGTCTCTGTTTATGTTATGCAAGAAATGTGAAAATATGTCCTCAGATGCGAGTTCCCATTCTACCTTGCTGTATGTCCTCAGATGTGAGTTCCCATTCTACCTCGCTGTATGTCCTCAGATGCGAGTTCCCACTCTAACTCGCTGTGTGAAAATTTCCCCACCATTCTACAAAGAGGGTCCAGGCGCATGTGCACAGGCCACCGGGCTATGTATGTACTCTGTATTTGTCTGTCTGTCCCCAGTCCTTATGTCCATCTATCCTTGGACTATATGTCCACCTGCCCCCAGTTTATATGTCTCATCTGTCCCTGGCCTATATGTCTGTCTGACTAACAGTTCCCGGTCCTTATGTCCGTTTGTCCCTGGTCTATATGTTCCTGATCTATATGTTCCTGATCCTTATGTCTGTCTGACCTCGGTCTATATGTCTCATCTGTCCCTGGTCTATATGTCTGTCTGGACTACCAATCACCTGTGTGGTGCCACGTAAAAAGCACTCATGACGATGCCACGTAAAAACACTAGCGCCGAGAGTCTGGTGCCGGTGGCACGTTAAAAGCACCCAGCACACACTAATGTGGTTGGCATTAGGAAGGGCATCCAGCCGTAGAAACCAAGCAAAATCAGACTGGAACATGGTACACACACACACACCCGGCTTGCCAGCTCCAGTCATACCGTCCAACCCATGCTTGCATGGAAAACGAACGTTAAAGGAGGAGGAGGATGATGATGATGATATACATAGAGATAGGTATTTTATGCCACCTGGATACAAAGGATAGATTGCAAGTGAGCTGTCAAGCATCTTAATCTCACACAAGACTAAAATATCACAGGCAAACACACACACACACAGGCAAAAGCACCCAGAGAGTAAAACAAAAATAAAAGCCTTACTTACCAAAGACAAAATCCTCTGGTTCACACCCAAATTCAGAAGCTTTCAGGTTTCCTACATGATTATCAAAATCTGTACGGTAAGCAAGGTCAGTTTCAAAAGGTTCGTCCAAGAAGGTTTCAACATTCAAAGGATCTGGGTTCCCAGCAGCTGTAAGTAAATAAATAAATAAAGGGGCTGTCAATGAATTGATTTAGGGTTTTAACTAGTTACAGGCTGAATCACATAGGCAGGGGTTTTCGAGGGGGAGGAGGGGTATGTGTGTGTGCATTTGAGCACATGCTGAGTGAGTGCACTTGCAAGAGTTGAATATGTGGGTTTGTTTAGTGCAGAATTGTGCACTGAGTATGTAAAAATAAATGTTCGATAGTCGTGGCTTAGTGGTTAGGGTGTTGCACTCATGATTGTAAGAGATTGGGGTTTCAATTCCTAAACCGGGCAGTGTGTTATGTTCTTGAGCAAAACCCTTCATTTCATGTTGCTCCAGTCCACTCAGCAGGCAAAATTGAAGAATCCTGCGACAGACCGGCGTCCCATCCAGGGGATGGAATATATGTGCCACAGAATCCGGGGAAACCGGCCTCATGGGCCTATGGCTCAAGGAGGACCTTTACCTTNNNTGGCAGAATCGTTAGCATGCTGGGCAAAATGCTTAGCAGCATTTCGTCCGTCTTTACATTCTGAGTTCAAATTCTGCTGAGGTCGACTTTGTCTTTCATCCTTTCGGGGTTGATAAAATAAGTACCAGTTGAGCACTGGGATCGATGTAATCAACTTATCCTCACCCCAAACTTGCTGGCCTTGTGCCAAAATTTGAAACCAATATTTGATATCCTTTTACCTGCATTATGGAAATTAGTTTATAAGTATGTTTTGTTGATACTTAACTACAAATTATCTATTTGATCACATTTTGAAGCATTCCAACTGTAACTATCCCATCTTTACCCTCGGCACAGCACACTTAGGTTCACATTAGCCATTGTGTACCTTTCTAAGATAATAGGGTGTGATCTGAGGGAGATTTGGCTACTATTTCTAGCAGAGCAAGTGACCACATAAAGACTTTATTATTAACTTATGTTATAAATTTTATAAAATAAAGAGGTAGTAGTGATCCAGATAAGATGTTTTACAGGATTTTGTACGTTATCTCACAAATTCATTGGAGTAGACTTAACTTTTTATCCTTCCATAGTTAGTAAAATAGGTGTCAGTAATATCTGGTTGTCATTCTGGTATTATTCTCTCTATAAAATTGGATTTAAGAGATAGCTGCTAAGTAACGTATTTTAATTTCTTTTGATCCATATCTAGCTAACCCAGTTCTCTAATTTTCTTTCTTCACTTGCTTGCTTGTTCTTTTATTATGTGGTTGTTTTTTTTTCTAATATATATATATATATATATATGCCTTCTGTACTTCATACTACTTGAATAAATAATTCATTTGGAATTGTCTTACTCGCCACTCCTAAAAGGCCATCATTTTAGGAGTAGTAGCTGTTAAAAATATTATAATAACCATGAAATTATTTTTTTTATCTTACAAACTTTATTAAAATAAATTTAATGATCAATTTAATTTTCTAAAAAAAATGAATTTATTCTGTTTATTCACAAATCATCATCATCATCATCATCATCATATGTCTGCTTTTTCATGCTGGCATAGATTGGACAGATTGCCACAGTTTAAATTAGTTCTTATTTGGAGTTACTTTTCTCTTTGACAGATCTTGCCTGCACATTCAATTTCTTTACATTGTTTCTATGACCGGTTACTCTTCCTATTGCCAATCTTGTTTAGAGTGTACTAAATGTATTTTATCATGATAGCAACACTAGAGAGGCTGTGTTGTCCTCAGCAAGATTGAAGAATCCTCTCTACCCTGTTGTCTCCATTAATTCATTCACTAGCACCAGAAGTTTCTCATTCTTGGCAAGACTAAAGAAATCCACTCTTTCCTGCATTGTCTTCATTCATTCGTTCCTTTCTTTCCCCCCAAAAGATCCAGAGTGAGAAAGTGAGAGAGGAGAGTAATGTAAAAAAAATTGTGATGGATAGCAGTAAAGATGAATGAGAGTAAGAGAGATATTAAGTACAGACAGATCTAGTGCACAGGGATGGGAAAGAGAGATATTGGTAGTAGTAAGACACATTGAAAAGAGTGGCAGTGAGTGATGAGAGACTAACAGAGAGAGAGAGAGAGAGAGGGCAGTAGATAAATTTAATATGAATATAATAGCCAAGATATTACACATCCCAGTCTTTATCACCATTACCATCATTTTTACATGTGAAAGAGAGAAGCTTGCACAGGTATTGGCATATGATGCATGCAGATGATGATAGCTGCTTAAAGAAAAGTGCTGAATGCTCAAAGGAGGTGGAACCTATGGAAGATGGAGACTTAGTAAGACATGGGATGAAGTTGTCAAGATGCTGACAAAAGACTGCAGTGATTGGAGGTGCACGCTGCTAGAGAAGACCCACCTTTTTATGCATGCATGGTGAAAAAAATTCTAAAGTGGAGGTAGTGATGAGTACCCTCTCCTCACTTACAATATGCTACCCTTGCATCTATGACATTCTCCTGCTTCATTTTTCACTCAACCTCTTCTTATTGCCTCTCTACCTTCCTGACTCCTTCTTATCTCTCCCCCTCTCTCAATTTCAATCATACTCCTCCATTCTCCTCATATCTATAGCTGCCCATATTATTAGATTTTTTTCCCTATTCAAATTTCCCTCCACTATCCTCATCTCTCTCTTTCTTTCTTTCTCTCTCTCTCTCTCTCTCTCTCTCTCTCTCACACAACAATGTTTGTGAAATGAGGGTCTCTCTCTCACACACAACAATGTTTGTGAAATGAGGGATCTTTTCCTCTACTCTCACACTTTTATTAGCTACCACCCCTTCTCCCTCCTAAGTTATTTAGGATTAACATGCATCCTCTTCTCCTACCATTGCCCATCTTTTCAACTCTCCTTCAATTGCTCCCTCTTTTCAACTATCTTTCAATTGCTCCCTCTTTTCAACTATCTTTCAATTGCTCCCTCTTTTACCAGCAAACCAATAGTTACTTTGCCCTCACCAGATCCTAACATTACTGTCTCTTCCTTTACTCCCACTACACTGTCTCTTCCTTTACTCCCACTACACTGTCTCTTCCTTTACTCCCACTACACTGTCTCTTCTGTTACTGTTCTCTACCGCCCTTCCGTATCAATAACTCTATTCCTCCTATCATACTTTCACTTCTCTTATATCTCACCCTAAGTTCGAATTCTGTCATCACTCTCTCTTCTATTCTTCTTTATATAGTAGTGAGAGCTCTTTAATCTTATATGATAGAAGGTGACTTCACTAGCACTGGCTCTACAATAAAATACACCCAGTACACTCTGTAAAGTAGTTGGCAAAATTAAGCCAACATAAGATCAAGCTGACTCTTCAGTCTTGTTGAGGGCATGATAACCTCTCTAGTGTTGGTGTTTATTCATTCACTTTGGTCACTGTTTTTCTGTGCTAGCATGGGTTAGATGTATATACTAATTGTTTAATAGCCAGACACCCTTCCTGCCACTAACTCTTACTTGTTGCCCAAATAAGAGATCTTTCATTTCATGTCTTCAAAGAAGACAGAAGTGACAATAGCAACACCACTTGTTGTGAGCAGCTTTTGTAGAGCATGCAAATATACTCAAGCATACACACACACACACACACACACACACACACACACACATATGGGTTTCTTTGTTTCTATCTACCAAATCCACTCATGGCTTTGGTAGACACTTGCCCAAGGTGCTGTGACACTTGCCCAAGGGACTGAATTTGAAACCATGTGGTGTGGAGAAGCAAACTTCTTAACCATACAACCATGCTTGTGCCTATAGCCATGCCTACATCTGCTGAGAAAATGCACCCAGTACACTCTGTACTGAGTGCAATTTTTAATAGCAGATGCAATTTGGTGTTAGGAAGGGCATCCAACCTTAGAATCACACCATAAAACGGATGCATGCAAGTGACATATGTCTAAGAGAACAGTAACCTCTTTAAAAGAGCAATGATCCCAAATAAGAACAGATTTAGCTCATCATGACCTGGTCATCTGTTGATCCTATACCAGCATGGAAAATGGATGTAAAAAGTAATAATAATGATGAGGATTTTCTGTTTGCATAGATTGTGGGAGTCTTCTCCTGTACAGCTTTTCACCGAATGTCATGGCCTTTTGTCCTCTCCTCTGTGAGGTACAGCCTCTTGTTATGTTTATTTATTTTTTACATACACAAAATTTAATTTTCTATTTAAAAGCATTTATTTATATCCTTAACAATAATACAAGAAAATGTATTATAACAGTAAAAAATTTACAGTACATAGTCACTTGGTTTATATTCTGTCTGATTCAGGGTAGATTTGGTAATGTTTTGCTTATTCATATTTTGATAAATGCAATTCATTTTTTTTTTTTTTTTTTGCACTAGAATGGGACACTGAGAAATTACTGTATCTCAGCCTTCAACTGGATAACTAGATAAATCCTTAACCCTTTAGCATTTAAACTGGCCATATCCACCTGTTTTATATTCAAACTGGCTATAATCCAGTCTCTCACACCTAACCTACGATTTCATTCTAAAAATATACAATCACATCATCAAAATCTCAAAGCTTTGAGATAATGCATGGTTAATTCAAAACAATGTGAATAAATAAGCATTACAGTTGACAGTTATCTGAATGCTATGCTATGTGTCAGTATGATTTCAGTCAATTATTTCTACTAGTATTTTGCAAATCTGTTCTATTATAATGAATGCTTCTTGATTATTATTCAAAATGGATACTTGAGATATTTAATCATCATATTTAAGTTGAAGCTTATGTATATTTATTCATTTTATACTTCAGATGCTAGCTTTGAAGAGTTAAAGAAAGCTCTTTTACTTGTACTTGGTTGTGCTGTGCAGTGTGAGCGTAAGGAATACTTTATTGAGAAGATAAAAACTTTAGATATTAAAGTGCAGCAGGCAATTGTTGAACTTATAAAGGAGGTAAGTTAAATATTATTTTTAAAATGTGAAAAATATAATTACAATAACAAGATGAAACAGTTTTTTTTTTTCTGCAGTTTATAACATGGAACATTAGACATTAAAATGAATGAGAATGATAAGGATTTATGTTTCAGATATGATTTAAGCTGTGTTCAATATAAATATATTTATATGTATATATGTTTATGTATGTATGTCTGTGTATATGCATGTGTGTATATGTGTACTCGTGTGTGTGTATGAATAAATGAATGCATATGTGAATTTTTATATATTGATTGATATCTCCAGCCTTCCTTAAATTCTACTAATAATGTAAGCCTTCATCCTTTTTACATTAAGGAGATCAAATTTTCATTTATGATGCACATTCTTGCATACATTTTCTTATTGATAAATAACCTAATGCTTACTTTGTAACTCACCATTTGTGAAGGTGGCTCTGTATGTCACAGAATACTTAACTTCAGTCTCTTTTTTAAGAAAAGGGACTTACAATATTTACAAGATGTGCTGTTAGAGTATACCTACATGTACAAATTAAATTGTTCAACTGACTTGTTGGGTTTTTAAAACCAAGAAAGCAAAATTAAATTGAAGTGCGCTTTATATGTTCTAAGTTATGGAATATAATAAAAATCAATTATACTGGTTTTAAAGCTTTTCCAGGTATTGTTAGCATAATGAAATTAATCATGCTTGTTAATTCTTTCAAAGTTTAACAAGTGTGACTAATTAATGATAGCTGCTGCACTTCAATCCTTCATTGTCAAAATCTTCTTTCTAATCAGTGAGACTAATTATGATAAATAGAAATCTGATATTGGCTTTGGTATTTGAACACCTTTGGGCCTAATGTCACTTTTAAAAGATGAAATAGAAATCAGTCTTTGAAATATGATGAAGTGAATTTATTCAAATATTAGGCAGCTAAAGATATTTAATATTTTGTGTTTAGGTCTCACTGGTGCAAATTTGGCAATACAAACTAATTAAAAGCAAAAAGAAACAATATTTGAAAAGTAATCTTTTAAATGCTAAGAGCATTTCTAAGCAATAAAAATTCTATAGGTAAAGAGAAGGTAAATTACCTTTTTATCACAAATATTAAAAAATGTAACCTAATTGTATAATCACTTATTTTGGATAGGTAACTGATGACACTCAAACTGTACTTCCCACTGGCCCATCTGAGCAACTGGATGTCTATTTGGAAAAATCTCTTAATCATTTAAACAAACTCATCATTGAAAGAGATGACCTTGCTGAAGTAAGTATATGGATTATGTGCTCTGTAATTTGCTGAGTTAAGTAGCAGGTTGAGTATTGGTATCATGACTACTATCCCCAGATATTTGTCCTGCAGTTACCCATTGAACAATTGTCCTTAGAGGAAAGCTGCTCCTAGATAAATTCCCTCTGAGAGTTGTTCCCTTTGTCAATTGCTGCAATCTACACTACATACACTGCAACTGTGTCCTACCACAACTTCACCCTACACTGCAACTTCAAACTACCACAGCTTCACCCTACAAATATCAGTGGGCAATTGTCCAGTGGGGCAATTATCCAATGAGCAAGAACAGTTGTCCATGAACTATATAATATGTATATGCAGCAAGATAAATTACTGGAGTAGGTACACTATGTATGCAACAATATAGCTGGAAACATTTTGATAATGGCATAATCTGAACACATTCTTTAGCTTCATGGTTTTTTAATAAAGTAAACTGGTTCTTTTCCCTAATAATAAAGATAGTGAGACACCTTTCTCTGAGATTCAGTACATTTATAGTGACAGGTTATGCATTCCTAACTATTTAGTCACTAATTCAGCAACATAATTCTTGCTATCAACTTTTGAAAAAGTCTGCAAGAGAATTCTTACAATCAAGGCAAATCAATGGCTAAACTTCAATTTGTGTCAAAAAATATTCCCTGGCCAGTTGCTACAAAACTCAAGTGCAACCTATGTTTATGTACTGCTCCCATGTGGTAGACAATTTCTGCCGTACTCACACACAAATAGCCTGCTATTCTCCACTAATTGAAAATGATTTACTCACCAGCACACTAAAACCACAAGCCTACAATTACACTTTTTCTCTCTTCTCTCTACAGTTACTCTAACAGCCTCTCTGTCTCTGAACTAGTATGCAATGTACCACCTCTGCTCCACTCATCAGTTTTGTCTTGTTTTCCCAATCAAACTGTTCCTAAATATTTTCAAATTTTTCTTTTCGTGTACTGTAACACTCTTGAATCTCTTCCCTGTTCACATTTCCCAAATCAACTAATATGTCTTAAAATTGAACATCAACTGCAATAACCTTACCAGTCTCAAAGAACCTCCAGTGGTTTTAGGGAATAATTTTTCCTTTAACTAAATGAAAAAAAATAAGTATTATCTCTTCAAATCTTTCATTATGGGGTGGCTATATGACATAAGTACACAAAAACGATATAAAAGACTGAAATAACTTACTAAATAACTTACTAAATCACATTGACATAGAGGATTGGCATTAGGCCAACTCTCTATGTCAAATGTCAAACAATATTTTTTATAAAATTGGATTTCATGTCAGAAAAGGATTTAACTTCGATGCTTAACCTGCCAAACTACATGTCAATAGCCTATTTTAACTATCCACAAATCATAAATATTGGTATAGATAAAAAATAAAACTTGGTTATGATTATTATTAAATTTAAAATAGAATTTGGTAATATTATTTATATAATAATCATTATTTGTATATTTATATAGTATCATTATCTTAGCTCTGGTCAAAGTTGGTATAAAACTAACAAGATTTTACCTAACAACTCTCTTTATAATTGAAAAACATTGGCTATACAACAAATCCAGTCCAAAAGTTGTCTTAAAACAAATAAATACTTATTTTCCTTTGTTTTATGTGGTTCAGCTAGTTCTATATAAATATTTTATTTTGCTTAGCAGTCTCTATATTAAGCCAATTCCTTCATTTTACCTTGTTCTGTTGTTTCATTTTTAATGAGTTACATCTGATATAATTATATGTTCAGCTGTTTCTTATAAGTCTGTGGTCTGTGCCAGAATATTATGCATACATTGCTCTACATTTACTGATAACATGATAACCTCCTGTAGTTGCATCATTATGAATAGAAGCCCTTTGCATTGTTACATTAGTTTTTCTTTTTTTTAACTTCTTAATTTAAGCAGATGATAGTAGAAAGTCTTAGATTCTAAAGACAAAAGGAAATATAAGTTTAAGATTTCTGTAATGTAGGCAAAAGAATTTAACAAGGTAGCCATATTAATAGAATTGTTGAAATATGACTATAATGAAAGTGGTTAACAAGTGTAAATCTCTAGCTATCAGTAATATCTGTGATCAATACTAAGAAGACCATCTCGCTATATCAAACATGCTGAAACATAGAATGTACGAGCAAGATATGGTCTCTGATCCATCCAAGATAACAATAACTCCAGATAAGAACAGACTCAGACTGTGATGACCCATCAGGTCATGTTGACATGGAAAAATGCATATAAAAATGGTGTGTTAGCAGTTCCTAATTATAAACAGCTTGTTTGGGGAGCAATCTATGACAATATGCAGAAAAAGATTCTGTGTCTGGTTATATGTTGAGGTAATTTGAGTTATTTTGATTGGCATTTCACATGCTGATAACAAAGACTTCAGAGTTAACATTAATTTGCTAGGGTTGAAACTACATTCCAAGCTGTATAAATAATTTTATTGAAGGAAACAAATGGAATATATTTATCATTTCTTTTTGTTGGAAGATTTCCAAAGATTTTAGATAAAATTGCAAATTACTTCTGTTGAGTGTTGGGGAGGATTCTGTGTATGTTTTAAATAGTTTCACATGAATACGCACAAATTCTCTGGAATGGGATCTGGATGAATTTAAATATAAAGAAATCACAATAATCTTGTATATTCAGTTCTGTGCAAAACTACCAAGACCTCATAGTATCTTTTAGGAAGTATAGACTAGAATGGTATGCTGTTTTCTTCTCTAGTTGAGGACTTATTGTATTTTTCTGTCTTTGTTCCTTTTCAATGGCAATGTTTTATAAATTTGAATTAAACACTAGTCCCAAGAACTATTTTGTCAGCATAAAAATAGATAGATCTCTTATTTCAAATAAGTTTTGTTAAAGCAAATACTTTTATAGTTGAATGCGCTCTCTAACTACAGTAACTCACCTGAGAAGTTTCAGCACTAATGTTCAAATAGCAATTTATTTTGCCTAAGGACACAAAGTAATGCAAAAACACTTTAAACACATGGCTTTCATGTTTTTTTACACACACACACAACTTTCAATTCACTGTCTAGATGTCTGAGACAAGTTAAGATATTTTCTCAGTCAGTTAACCTCGATAGGATAAGAACATTGACTCTTTAGTTTAGAAATAATTTTTCATTTGAATTTAGATTCATCATCATCATCATCATCATCATTTAACGTCTGTTTTCCATGCTGGCATGGATTAGACGGTTTGACTGGAAACTG
>JAOPUL010000839.1:40487582-40497743 GCA_027564515.1 Octopus rubescens | reverse complement strand
AATGAAGAATCTAGTAAAATAGCTTAAGTCATTTTTAAGCTGGTATTAGGAACAGAAATTAATATGAAATTTTGATTAAAGGTTTTAATTAAGATCATTTTAAAACTAGGAGTTTGTGTCATAGAACCAGGGCGGTCTCAGGCGGGTTGATATCAAAAGGGTTAAGAGCTGGACCAAATACTACAAGGCATCTCGTCTGCTAACCTACCTCCTTGGACCGGGATTTTATTTTATCAACCTCAAAATTATCAAAGACAAAGTTGACTTCAGCAAAATTTGAACTCAGTGTGCAAAGTGCTACCATAAAGCATTTTGTACTATGCCCTTATAACTCTGTCAATTGGTTGTGTGGCTCAGTGGTTGGAGTATTTGGCTCATGATCGTAAAGTCATGAGTTTGATTCCCAGTGGTGCATTGTGTCCTTCAGCAAGACACTTTATTTCATGTTGCTCCAATCCATTCAGCTGGGAAAAATGAGTTGTACCTGTAATTCAAAGGGTCAGCCTTGTCACATTTGTGTCACACTGAATCTCCTTGAGAACAATGTGTCTATGGAGGGCTCAGCCACTTGCACGTTAATTTCACGAGCAGGCTGTTCCGTTCATCGGATTAACTGGAACGCTCATCGTCGTAACCGACGGAGTTCCAGTTTGTTATATTCACACACACACACACACACACACACACACACACACACACACACACACACATGTATAAGTATACAGCAAATTGGCAGCATAAGACAAAATATTGACATTTTTATATCTCTCTCTATTTGAGTTCAAATCCTGCTGATATCAACTTTATCCTTTCATCCTTTCAAAGTTGATAAAATACCAGTGCAAAGAAGTAGATTCGTAGAATTGCTAAAGTGGTGGCTGAGATGCCTTGCAATATTTGGTCCTCTACTTAATAATCTGTGTCCTTGGCTGGTAGACTTACTCCATCACCTGGTTTAACACCACCATCTGCTCTGTGGATGCCTTTTACCTTTTATCTTCCCATAGATACACTTTAATAGGTATTTACTTGATTTGTTTATTTAGTGTGACATAGACAACTGGTTTGTTATGAGCTATTTCACACAATATATGTATATATAGTATATATTTTAAGTACCTAGATTTTTATAGCACAGTAGGTATGGAGCAAGCCCATCAAAAAGTTTTATAGAGAATACTCATGAAGTCCAGAAACATAATCAGTATAGTGAGTAGATTTGAAATGTGCTTTTTGTCAGTAGTTATATAGTGGAAGAATGACATGTAGATGATTTATCAGTAGTCATGTAGTAGAGGAATAACATGTAGGCAATTTGTCAGTAGACATAGAATAGTGACGTAAAATACTGACAATCTGTCAGTAGTTATAAGGTAAAGGAATGACATGTATATCATTGTCCAGTCATATCGTAGAGGAATGACATATAGACAATTTTCATCTCAAAAAATGACAGCAGAAGAATGTTTTGGGTTTTTCAGTCCCCATCCCTACTGCTGGTGCTGTTTTTAGTTCATATTTTTATTTCTTAGTACTGTATTGTCTTTGCATCTATTTCTCTTATATATATTTTTAGGTGATGAAAAATATGCTTAATATTTCTTTAGAAGTTCCTATCTTTACATTCTGCGTTTGAATTCTGCTGAGGTCAACTTTGTCTTTCATCCTTTCGGGATCAATAAAATAAGTACTAGTTAGGCACTGGGGGTGATGTAATTGACTTACTGCCTCCCTTGAAATTGCTGGCCTTGTGCCAAAACTTAAAACCAATATTTCTATAGAAGTGATCAACCCCACATAAACATTTGTTGGTTGGAATGATCTTCATATCACTTAGGAAAAAAAGAGCAACAGTCATACGCACAAATGTTATTCTCTCGTAAACATAAATGTGTGGTACAAACCCACTGAGATTGTCATTGACAACCATCCCTTTCATAATATAATCAGTAGCAGTCAGGTGCTGAAATTAATTCAATCAAGAAAATGCCTACTGTGAAAATTTACAGCCTTTAGTACTTTGAAAAGCTAATACACACGTTCATTGCATTCATGCAGTAATAAAATGCCCTAGTGACTATGATCTTGAGTTCAAATCCACTGCTTTCCATTGTGCATTTGGGTAAAGCATATTGTTCTACATATCTAAAACCCCTTTAAGATTATTTCATGTTAGAATATTATGTAACATAGATTGGTTAAAGTCATGAAGCCAGAATATTTCTTTTTAAAAGCTCTTCAGTGTTTAGGAGACATTTACATATTTGTGTTCACTCACATATGGTTGTAAATAATATTTTGTAAATGTCTCTTCCTGTCTCTAGATTTGTTCCCACCGAAGAGAAATAGCTCTTAACTGGCATGCATGTTAATGGTAGCTTTAGTCTGGATAAAAATGAAATCTTTAAAGTACTTACTTGTTAGTTGTTTACCACTGTTTAATGTTTATATGGTGCAAAATAAAATTACCATACTTGTCAGTCATTGCTTCCCCACTTCCTGATAACTTGCCCTGATTACTTTTATAACCAGTTGAGTTGATATCAACATGAGAAAATATGAAAGACTGTGTTTAGCATAAATATGGCAATAATTTACTTTAAAATAGGATGTTGCTTCCAGAAAGGTCAATAACTTCAGCAGCTGAAAATGTACTTCTATTTTGGTAGTTGGTTCACATGTGTCTCATGTTTTGCTTTTGTGTCCTAACTATTATTTGCAGCACCACTTAACTGACAATTTATTTTATTTTGTTCTTTATTATTAGTAGTTAAATAGATCAGAGAAGAAACAGTTCTTCGAGTTTTAAAGAGGATATCTATAAGAAGACTTTTACTCTATTATAGCCATATAAATATTTGATTGTCGTTTCTCTCCCACTCATTATTAATTGAATATCAAGTTACACCACTGCAAATTTTATTACTTATGAGCAAAAAAATGTGAGCAAGTTATTAAAATATTCAGATGTTAGAAAAAAAGGAAATAATTAGCTGTATGCTACATAATATTAAATAGCATCATTAAGAATGAAACATTACAAATCCATCAAAACTTAAGTGTAATATAGCCCAGGGCTATAGTAGAAGACACTTGCCCAAGGGGTTACACAGCCATGCCTGCACCTATGTAAATCTTTTTGGAAAAAAATGATTACTGCTTTTCATATATACTAAAAACAACCACCATGAGACTTTTGTTTGAAAAATAAAAAATTGGTGAAGAAGACAGGTAATTAAGGACACATGATAGTGTTAAGAAATATTAGATGGTATAGACCTCAATGAAACTGGTTGCAAGTTGTTCATAATCAGAGCCAAGATCTATAATGATGTAATCAGGCCTGATCTATGAGTTAAACTGATACTGAGAGGAAAAAAATGGCTGCAATTTTGGCAAGTCAATGAAAATAATTGAATAGAATATTTTTCTTGTATATGTATAAATATTTTGTGATAATTCTGACATTAAAAAGATATGAGCATTACAAATGTTTGTTTACCCATTCCTGGTGTGATACCATACCTAATTGCATTTATGATTTAGCCGTAGCAATTCTTATCAGTTATTGATATAGTCTGCCAAGAACTTACTATTTCACTATGGTATCCAAAACACACCCGTACCGTTTTTACTTTCTCTCTCTACCTCTCTCCAACTGTTGTAAAAATGTTCAACAAATAAGCAAGATAAGATTTTTTAAAATTAAGAATTTAGAAATTTTTATATGGTTTTTAAATATTTTGGTAGAATTATTAACATGCTTGACTCTTAAGTTGAAGGTCACAAATTGAAACACTGCCTCAGGTTGCAGTATTTTAGTCTATTTACCTCACAGCCAACCAAAATATAGGATTCACACACACACACATTAATGCATTCCTGAAAAATTTTGTAATGCAGAATCCCATAAGTAAAATTAATTTTCATGTTATAAAAGGATAATGTCTTTGTATGAATGATTTAGGAAAAAAAAAGAGAGACAAGCAATGCAACCACTTTTATGCATGCCTATAACAATTTCTAAACATACACAGTATAATATGTATACATAGGGAATAAGAATTGTAATATCATAGTAGGATATGTAATCACCACAAAAGATGTTGACTACTGTGTGAGGGTAGTGGTGGAATGACAGTTACTGAGAGAATGAGGGATGCCATCTTCTATCTTATCATTCATTATCATCAGCTACTTGTGAGGCTAAGAACTTATACAAAATTATTTGACATTTATGGTACATCATCTCTTTGTACAGTTTAGTGAAGGAACTGAGCTCTTTGTAAACTCTACTTGTAATGTTTGTTACATTCACAATTAGGGTTGTTATCAGCAAGAACTTGCAGATCTTCTTCTACAAGTACCAGTCTTTTAACAATATTCTTTGCAGTCAAAAAGTGTCACAATATCTTGCCAAAATTTGATGTGCACTTTCTGCTTGTGGAAAACTTTTAAAGTTACAGGTAGAGTTTGTCTGTATATTTTTTCAACCCCATTAAAATTTGAAGTCTTCATTTCATCCTATGTCTCAGCTATGTTATCCACAGCATCCATTATGTTGAACTTCCTTCAGAAGTCTCTAACTACAGGTTTAGCCTCCCTATCAATTGCTTTCATAAGTTGTTTGAAATTCTTCTCAGATAATATCAAAGTTAGCTATCACACTTTGATCCATTGGCTGGAGTAAAGAAGTATTCTTGGGGTTATATTATGCTCTCATATTATTAGAAAGCTCAATTTAAATTCACTGGCTGGTGTATTGTCTAAAATTAGCAATGTTTTGCTGAAAATATTATATTTGGCACTGTACATTTCTACAGAAGGACAAAAAGTATTTGTAAATCGCTCTTTGAAAAGGTTCTTAGTTGTCCATATCTTATTTAAACACCAAATCAGAGGTAAATTAAACTTTGTAACTCTTGAAAGCCCGTGCATTTTTGGAATGATACACGAGTAAGGGCTTTAATTTTATGTCACCAACAGCATTTCCCCACAGTAGTGTCAGACGATTTTTGGAAGCTTTAAATCCTGGTGTTGTTTTTTGTTGGTACCAGGGACATTGGTTATATTGGTTTTCATGTTAAAGATGGTGGTGGTCATATTGTTTTGTTAATTGCTTTGTTGTTGCTATTTAGTTTTAAGTTGATCCTCATTGATGTAAGTTGAGACATTTAATTCAACACTTTAAAATTCACTAAAGTACCACATTATCTCTTGATTAAAAAAAAATTTAGATGGAGCTGCCTATCTTGCTTACACTAGAGTTAGTGTTATTGTTAGTCATTAAGGAGTTGCTGTATTGGTAATGGCAGTAGTTGTATTGGTTTTAGTGTTGATGATAGATATGGTGGTGAAGGTTGAGTTATATAGATAGACAGATACACATTTTGACCCAAGAAAATACACACACAGTTAAATATTTCATAGACACACACACACACACACACACACACACACATTATGTATATATGTATGTATCATGATTATAGTTTCTCAAATTAACTACTTTGATCTTAGTTAAAACAGTAAGAAGCAGCCTTTTGGCTAAGAAGATAAATCTTAAAATTTATCCAAGTTTCTGTAAGAGCAAAACTACAGACCATATCCTGAAACTAGTGGTCATACTTTATAATTCCCATTGATGCCAAATATGTAACCTGAGGTAGCTGTAACTTGGGGGATGCCTATATCACATTTAGTGGTTGATATTACAGAAAGCATGCAGATGCAAGAAATGCTATGCTTAAATTGATTATTTATAGCTAGGTTACTTTGACTTATTTGAAAACCTTTTTACAGCCATATCAATTTAATTGTGAATCACATAATATATTTGGGAGTTAACCAAGATCTAAGAAAGAAAAAAATTATAATTAAAATCTAGAAAAATTATACAATTGAAAAAAAAATATGAATTTCATAGCATTGACTAATAAATGAAAGGTTTATTATTTAAGGAGAAATATGAGGATGAAAGGATAGAAGTTGGAATGATTGTGAATATAGTTATTACTAAAATAAAGCCTTTGAAAATGACAAAACCTTCTGATTATTACTGTGTAAAGATTGTCTGTCTGTAATTACAACTTTCTTTCATTAAAATCTGGAAAAGGACGTTGTAAATTATTTAATCTTTGGTTCTGTTTATCTTGATTTCAAACCATAGTGATGATAATCATCATCCTTGTTCCAATTTTCATACTTTAGAATTAGATTTTCTATAACCACAGAAGTTGGATTAATCTGCCATTAACTGCTTCTTTTCAGAGTTTTTATGTATTTATTTAACCTTTTACTTTATTTTTCTTAAAATACTATTGAGAACATTTCATTATGAAAGCTATCTTGGCATTAACACACACACACACACACACACACACACACACACACACACACACCCTCTTCCTAAATTAGATAATACCTAGCACAGTTGGAATAATCTCTCTCTCTCTCTAAGTAAAGAAAAGAAATTAACACACTGTTCCTCTTTGTTAAATAACTGTTTCAATAGATTTTTTTTATTTGTTTTTTTTTTTGGGGGGGGTCAACGTCTTTATCTATTTCCATTTATATAGCTTATCAAGATTCCTGCTGAAATCTAACAGATTACAGAATTACAAATCATTACTAAATTGACCATATGAATCTGCTGGATGCCAGCCATTTATGGCTGCCTGCTTAACCTTGCTTATCTCAACCATCAACTTAATTGGTCTTATGGAGTTTTTATAAATACACAGATAGTTGCTATCAGAGCTGCCATCATATGAGATAACCTTTCACTTAAATGCTATTATCACAAATATTTTTCTTGTTTCGTATCACCCACATCTTGTATTTTTGTTTTTTTTTCATTTCTCATATCAAGTCTCTTCATAAGTTGTCTCTGCCAAGTGATATTTGAATTATAAAGAAAATACCTACACTCTGTCTTGAACTGTTTGTTTATCATGCTCTTAAAATGGAGGCATTATTTTGGAATTTTATTAGATTATCAAATTTATTTAAATTAAGAATTTAGAAGCCAAATCCTGCTGGAACTATCAATTGTCAGCTTTTGTAATTAGGTTTTGGGGCAAAGTACCTTATACCCTTCCACTTAAAAAACCTAACTAAAACTTTGGTATCACTGCCATGCTGCATTTGAGCTATACTCATTAGAAAGCCATTACAGACACAATTTTTTTTTTTAAATCTGGATTGGCAGAACTCATCAATCCATGACAGTATGTAAAAAGGAAAGGGAAAACAATTGTTAAAGAATCAAAAATAAACAATATCTTTTCTGTTTTCCAACATTTATTCCATTGTGGAGATAACATAAAAATAGTTGACTTAGAAACTGTTATATAATCAATCTTTTGTCTTCAAGAAACAACCTATCAAAGTGGCTTTTTAAATTCATATAGAACTACAAAAGAAAAGAAATAGTAAACTATCCACCCTGTTAGAATCCATATTGTTTTATGCTTTTTTTTATCTAAACATGGATGGGATGATTCCCCACCCCACCCCACTTTCACCAATATGGGTATTTTATGTTAGAATTATTATGATATTAAACCTGTGACATGGAAATTTTCTACTGAACCAGATGCTAGTCTAACTGCAGCAGCATATTCAGATTATCTGGTTTCTGTTATCAACAGCTAGGTGAACTAAATCATGTACATTTAAAACACACAACAAAATGCTTCAAAATTAGGGATTTATTTGAGCTGGTAGCAAATATGCTCATTCATTTTGCTTCAGAATGATACATGGACAATGTACTTGATTTATGAGGGCATAGGTAATCGGGGCCCAAGTATCAGTATAAGAAAGAAAAGGAAGACATGTATCAGTAATGAGCCCCTGTGATTAAAAGGAATTTATAACTATAGGTTATAACTATATATAACTATATCCTTTTGTACTGACAAAATTACATGATCATCAAGAGATGTGTATTTAACAGATTATCTGTAATTTTGCTAAATTGTATCAAACCTTATTTGTTTATCTTTGTATTAAAGCTTTTTTGAGAGATCAGCAACTCTGGAAAATAAATAAAAATTTTGAAGAGATTTTTTAAAAATTAACTAGACACTAGTCTTGTTTAATGGATAACATTTTGGGCTACTACTTTAGAGCTACTGAGTTCATTTCTGCTACAAATATTTTTTTTGTTTTGAAAGGACTATTTCCTGAAATGGGTTTAACTTGTATCAACTACAGGCTAAAAAGTATTTTTGGTATTTCAAATATTATGAAAGACTGATCTGTATTTGTTTCTTAAGAATGATATGTATATATTACTCTGTTACCATGTCATGATGCAAATATTTATTTATAAACTGGAGGTTAAACCATTAATTTCATGAGATTGTCAAATGACTGGTTGCATGTTTGAACCTGCCACTGGAATTGTTAATCTCCTTGATCATTCTAAGTGGTCAGGCTATCAGTAATTCCAGTAACCTTGACAGTTTTTGTAAACAAATGTTTCCTATATAAATTCCTTCTTAATCAGATACCCCCCACATATACACTCTCTCTCACACACACACTCTCACACACACACACATCAACAGGTGTTGTATTATAAACGTTTGTGTATAGCATAGATCTTTGTCATACTAGTTGTAAGACTACATATGAAATAACACTTCCACTTTGATAGTCATCAGCATTTACAGTTGTTCTCACATTTTATGCAAATACCTGAATATATAGAAGCATTCAACACATATCAATGTAAAACATTTTACAAAAACAACAATGGCAATGATTTCTTACACATGGCCACATTATCAGTCTTTCTTTAATTGCCACAGAGGTGGGAAAAAGCCTTAGTATAACTACAATGTAATTCAAAATAATGCCTTACAAAATTGATAAGTAAACAGTAATGAGCTGACAAATAATTGTGTGTGTGTGTGTGTGTGTGTGTGTGTTTAAGAAAAAGGTTTATTTCTACACAAGTAGGAATATATGAAAATTGGTTGAAAATGCATCTGGGTCCTAAGAGGAATTTTAGGTTCTTTTTTAATTTTTAAAATTTATTAAAATATCATAACAGTTTCAACATCTTTTTATGTTAATAAAAAAAAGATGAACATTTAAAAGAAAGAGAATGCACAAAAAAAAGTTTCATAGCGATAAAACATGCTAAAAAAGTCAAATGTTCAATAGGTTTCATAGTAAAATTTCAAGATTAAAATCCAAGCCTTCAATAAGTTTCACAGCAAGAAGAAATGATGAAAGTTCAAATGTTTAATGTTTCATAGCAATAATTCGTACTAGAAATTTTAAAGTTTCATGGCAATAAATTATATTAGCAATAAAGATTTTAAAGCATAAGAAATGTTTTACTAGCTCTGTTGTATTGTGTATGTTTGCCTTAGTCATTCAAATGTGGAACTGGAATAATTTTCAAGCAGATATTGCCTTATATATGTAGGTTTTTAAGACTTAGATTCAAGTCCTGATTGGCTACTTACTCAAAGATGTTACTTGTTTTTGTCCACCTATGGCTTAGCATTTTGGACGTTATTTGTTTATTATAATTCTGGTCACTTGTTATTGTCTGGCAGTTGTCCAGCATCCTGGTTGGTTGACTACTTGAGGACATCACTTATTTATCATTTATTCTGACTACTTGTTTTTATTTGACTATTGTCCAGCATTCCAGTTGGCTAATTCCTTCAAGACATCACTTTTCTGATGTCCTATCAGTTAAATGCTTAATGGCACCATTTCTCTTTCTCTGTTACTCATCAAGTCCAGTTATAACCAAAAATATAATCCAATTGGTCGTTCCCAGGTGCAAATTCAATCCTAAAACCAATATTCTTACGTTTCTATTTGTGTGGAAGTAAACCCCTTTTTCTTTCTTTATATATATATATATATATATATTTGGCATATCGTGTTGAGTTTGGTCTGGAGAATAATATTCTGCATACATACTGCTTCTATCTTTAATAGATAATTTTTGGCAAACGTCTTGCCAATTGCCATATGCTAATCGCATAAATCAGTGGTTAGTTTTCAATGAAATAACATATATATTGCAAGGTGTCGAAGGACTCCCATAGCCGGTAACGAGTATTCATTACTGATGATGATCTAATAAGATCGAAATTACGTAATATAGTGGTCTCTGAACCGAGCTGT
>JAOPUL010000839.1:40467813-40480809 GCA_027564515.1 Octopus rubescens | reverse complement strand
CACACACACACACACACACACACACACACACACACACACACACATACACACACACACACACACACACACACACACCTCCTTGGAATCTTCAATGACGTTGTGGTCCCCTAGACATTATTTATGAAAAAAAGAAACAGTACATCAGTTTTATAAATAAGAGGTAACACTACAAGCAGTTTAAGTTAAAAGACAAAAAATCTCAAATAAAGATAAAATTTGTAAAAGTTATGAAAAAAGAACGAAATTTTAAATATTGTCTCAAAATAGTTATATTATTATGAAATACTTTGTATTGATAACTTGTAGAGACAAGCTTTGAAGAAAAATAATAAATGGACAGTATTTTTCAAAAGGATGACCAATTTTCAACCATTAACGCAATAAATTGCATAGAAATATCAATTTTTATTAATTGCACATTTTCCCTATTATTCAACTTCACATACAGAAAATTATTTTGTGTGTTCAATAAAAGAATATTTCATAATAATATTTATCTCCACTTAAAAGTGGATGTTCTGTTAGAACATAGAATACTGCATTATTTACCATTAGAGAACCTCTCATATGGACCTGTGGTGTATATATGCACTCGTAGGCTTATCAAAAAATAATTAATAGTGACAGAAGCAGTGTTAATGCCAAAAGGTAATCTTTATCCTCACTTAAAAGTGGATATTGTTTTAGAAGGCAGAACATTGTGTTATTTACCACGAGAAAGCCCATTGGCTATTCGCGACTCCAGTGCCTGAGTAAACACAGATTCTAAATGTATCGCTGACGGAGGAACCAATGCTATCTCTATTCTCCGACATCTACAATTGACAAGGCTAAGGAAGGGCGAAATCACATGGTCTGAGAGTTCCAGTGGTGGTAGCGGAAGATTATCTCCCGCTAGTGATATAAACACGAGTGCTGATATGCACTACAAGTCCATTTGAGAGATTCGTTCATGATAAATAAAGCAGTATTTTGTGTTCTAACAGAAAATAATAAATAAAGCAATATTTTGTGTTCTAACCGAAAATCCACTTTTAAGTGGGGGATGAATACTAACTTTAGATTAATATGTGAGCCAGCTCGTAACACTTTAGTCTTGAAAATTTCCGTGCCATACGTTTTTCTGTTAAATCTAGGTAGGTTTCCATTTGCTTCTGAATTTTAAAGTTTCCTATTCCCTTGGATTTATAAAGGATTGTTTTGTGGTTGGTTTCTTGATGAGAGATACTTGATAAGTCAGGGATAGTTAGTCAAATATTTGCCCATAACTCGTGAAGGGTTTACATGTTTTTATTTATTATTTTTTTTTCTTTGCATTTGTTAAATCCTGAGTGGATACAATTATTTCTTGTTACTGCCGCAAAGAGTTGACGAACGCAATAACATTGGATATTTTAAGAAATTTTAGTGTTTTGATGTATTTTTGTGTTGGTTTAATGGTGGTTGTGATGACGATTTGTAATTCGTAGATGTGTTGAAGTGACAATTTAACTTTTCTTCTTTCAGTTTATCATGCTACTCTTTGTTGCTATTGTTTCAATTTCTCTTGTTCTTTCAGTTTACATGGCGGTCGCAATTGTGGTAATTGTCCTGCTTTCACATCTATTTTTATTTGTGCTGTTTTTGCTACGTCGTCGTTGTTATTGCCATTTATATTGCTTTTCCTATTTTTACATTCTCTATAGAGAATGGAAGTGGGAACTAATTATTAAATTGGCTGTTGGAAGAGCTAATTGCCCCACTTGCGAAGCCATATTAGATTTTATTTTTAAAATATGTAATTTCGCTTTTAAAATATTTCAACATTCGCCATGACGGTAGGAGCGTTTGACAAAGCTAACTCACTTAAAGAAGGCTTCTTGGTTATATAACAATATAGAAAAGCAAATACCAAATTTACTTTCTTCAAAATAGCAAAATTCAGTAACAAGTTACACACGCCGGGTCTCCCCCTTTCATTTGCAAGTGAAAATAATAAATAATAATAATAATAATAATAATAATAATAATAATAATAATAAATTTTAACATAAGAGCTTATGCGTACATAAAATTTCGAATCACGAAGGCTGTAAAAACAGGTGGAAAATTATTATAGTATAATGAACGATTGGATAACTAAAGAAGTTATACAATATATAGGTTAAGATGCAAATAAAAAGAAATTAAACACGGTATAAAGGCCAAAAATTGGAACATATATTATTAAAGGAAAAAACATGAAGACATTTAGCGTTCCCAATCACCAACATGTAGGAACCCACCGGCTAGCATGCTCCAGTTCAGTCTATAGCATTAGCCAGTTTCCCGCCCGACATTGAATTTGTTATACTTAAACCTACCTGTGAGTGTATATGTGATCAGTCTGGGCAAGAAATGTACCACATTTTGTAACAAATTGCAGAGATATGGTTCATATATTGCTTGTTCACTAGCAGACTAACATTTGGGCATTCCTTAAAATCGGAACCCATTTCCTTCTCGGTTAACACATTGTTACAGTCTTCACCTCCCTTCAATTATTAAGTAGTGCTACTTTTGTTTAAAATTCATTTGGAGACCTTATTTTCAAAGAATATGTGGTACGCTACTCCTTAAACGGTTTGTGTAAGTTAAGTAGAGGTGTATTCTTTACGTCGAGTATTTTTACTTACACTCTTCTTTGAACCAAATCTTGAAAATTCATGTACGATTTCCATTACTCTTCATTATCACAAGATAATTGGTCGACTTTGTTGGTTATCGATTTTTAGCCTTATAGAACGTGGTGAACTCCTTCACGATTCTCGTGTATCAGCCAATGCTGCCCTAAGAGGAGTAGTATCTAAGGCTTGCAGTTGCTAACTTTTACATTTTTACCGGGAAGAAGATATTTGAATGATATTAAAGTCACCCGCTATATAACTGAGCTTTCTCTCCAGTATGATTAGTTGATGAATCTTGGTTGTAACTCAATACAAAATACAATACGTTATATTCTAAATGTTTTTTAAATTATGAGTATTTATAGAGACTCCACTTGATCAAATATTACCGAAAGTCATCACAAAGCTGATCACTTTTTTATTGTGCTACGTAGAGGAATACGTGTCAATAATTTCTAACATATTCACAAATGTCTTTTAATGTGGCCTTTGTAGTATTCCATTGTCCCAATATAGAGGAATTAGTCGTCCATCAACAGCATTTATTTCTTACCTAAAAAGTATATGGGTTATCTGACCATCATATTGGTGACGACTTCTCTAGCTGCTCGTTCAAGAAGGGAAACCTATACGATGTTAGCAATAGACAGTTAGATGAATTTCTTTCCCCTGTTTTACTCTGTTAGGTCAACCGGTGTAAAGCATATGTCAAATATTGCTGCTATGCAGCCTTAACTTTCGATTAAATGTTCTATGTCTAAATTATGTCCATTCCAAAATATGTTGAACATTTACTAAAATTTCTATATTTAAATTAATTTGCCTAATTTGGTGTGTGTGGGAATGATATAATTGTGTTTGTTTTTACCAAATATTTGACTAAGACAGTTGCCGTCATCCACAGAAAAGTCAGTATTTGCTTTTACTATTGTTCATGGATTCTGCTTCAAAATATTTGTGCGAGATGTTTCGAAAACAAAGTAAAAAAACTTTGAAAAATGTCTATGTTTTTCGTTTTGATACCGTATTGACAAGCTTTCAAAACATTCCATGAAATTAGAACATATACGTCAAACTTTCATGCAGTTTAAAGTTGCAAGAATCCATCAGCCCGATATGATAAACCCACAGAAAAGGTCAGCAGCGAATAACAAGATAAATCAACAACGGAAACACTATAAAAAACAACAACAACAACAATAACAATAATAATAATAATAATAATAATAATAATAATTCAGAAATGGCTTGGCAAACTTGGACTCGCTATCAAGATTGAGATGCTCCAGAAAACGGCACTGCTTGGAACAGCCAGGATTTTGAGAAGCGTTTTGTCTATGGAACTGGAATGAGAAAAATGACAGGACCCATGGTCATTTGTTATGAGCTGCTCCTGATCAAAGGATACCGGCATACGATCAGCCTGAGAAATAACCCTGATGCAATACCAGGCAGTGGCTCTTATGGCTTCTGATCTTAACTGATTGGAAGAGTTATCATGTACATGTTTTGTCTTGGTGTAAAAGATGGGCTATAACAAATATTCTGCTCAATACCACAGATTTACATTATATACATTGGACGGATATGTGTCCTCATCTTGTGTTGTTGTTAACACAACGTTTCGGCTGATGTGCTCTCCAGCCTTCATCAGGTGTCTTGGTGGTGTTATTATTATTTCAGGAATTGAACTAGGAATTGCCTGGAATTGAACTCAGAATCTTGGGGTTAGTAGCCCGCGTTCTTAACCACTGCGGGCATATGGTGTACATATGAATAGCAAATACTATGAGTTTAAAGTAACAATTGTACATGTTCAATCGGTTTAATCTTATTGATCATGAGTTTACCTTTAGCTGAAAACATTTCTTAGGCAAGGCACATTAACCAACTGAAGTCTGTGTAAGTGATAACAGGTATCATTTGTAACTTAAAATTGTATGGCTAGCAATAGAAAGGAAAGCTGACAATAAGCAAACATCAACAAATTTGAAAAATTCATAACTTAACCTTGCATGAAAATATGGCTATAAAACAGTAAAAGAAAATAAAAGAATATCATTTGAAGGATATTAAGATGTCTTGAGTTTAAACCCATTACCAGACCTTGCATTGTCTTGGGCTAGATGTATTCTTTGACTGCCTTCAGTTGTTTACTTTGATGAAAACTAAATTCCACTTCATCAAAGAATGGCTGGTAATTGTTAGTGAAAAAACATTAATTTGAAAAATAATCATGTACTAATGTTTGAAATAAAAATATTGTGTTGGCCTGTTCAAATTACCATATTTCAGAGAACAGATGTAAATGGATTTAAATAATATAATACAAAATTTTCTTTAAGACGTTTTATGTGGCTTGCACTGCTACATCCCATTGTATAAAGTAATATACCATTTCTGTAACAACTTCACTATGAAATTAATAATGCCTTTCTAAAAATGCCTTTCTAAGTCTCACCGCTTCTCTTAACATTATTTGATAACTAAATACATGTGTTGAATACTTAATTTCTAACTAAGTCCAAAATATTAGCTATTGATCTATTTTTCTATGTGTATGGGGATTTCTTTCATAAAAATGGTCTATTGTATAATTGTTAGTGTGCTTAACAAGTCAAGCAGGGACCTTATAGAATCAATGTGTTAAAGAAGCAGCTGGGTGAATTAGAATCTAACATTTGCATAAATTGTCATGTCTGAAGTATTTATAGATTTGTATTCTCTACCCTCTTTCTCTGTTACCCTACTTATTTCTCTCACTGTTTGTGGGGTGGGGGTGCAGAGACTGAAGATTTTGATCATGGGGCAATAGGCTGGTATCCTACTGATTTGACCAGCAGTGATTCCTTGGGTGTGTTTGTGTGTTTATGATAGTATGTTTGTTGGAACAGCAGATGTAAATTAAAAACTAAATACCAAGTTAGTACATTGAGTATAGGATATTTATTTATACAACTGAAATATGTTAAATACTGACTTAAGTTTCATTTTGTGACTGATTGCAGTAGTAAAAGAAATTACTCAAATATCCATTGTGTATGTGTGTATGGATGCAGCATGGTCAACTGATTATGAAGTTCATTTCACATCCTGAAACCTCGGGTTCAATCCCATTATATGGCATCTTGGATAAGATACCATAGCATTGTGGATGAAATTGGGAAGACTGAAACTGCATGGAAATCTATCAAATGGATTGTATCAATGGTTTAAAAGTTGAGTCTTGTCACTCTGTATCATACTGAATCCATTTAAGAATTAATTTAAAGGTACATGTATCTGAGAATTATGCTTAGTCACTTAATGATCAATCAATAGAAAGTTCAGATCAAATAAATAAATATTCATTGTCGAAACCAATGTAGATCGATTTTATGTGTGTGTGTGTGTGTGTGTTTTATCATGTCATCAATGAGGCAGTAGTGCAAATAAATACAAAAACAAGAAAAAAGTATAGAGGGCATGTTTATCACGTTCTTGAAGTATTTTGAATAAAAACTGTTGCTTGAGTTTTTGTATAATTGGAATATTAGAAAACATATCAACAAACATTTAACAGAAAATTTTAAATCTTATGTCCTTTTAAGATAATGATGTAAGATAAGTAAGCAAATGAACTGTAAGACTATTTTAGGCAGATATCATCATTGTTGTTTTAACATCCACCTTCCCATGCTTGTGTGGGTCAGACAGTATTTATTGAGGCACATTTTCTATGGTCAGATGTTCTTCCTGTCACTAACCCTCACCTGTTTCCAACAAGGTAATAATTCCCTGGTAATAATGCCAGAAAGAGCACAGTAAGGATGGATAGAAAACTAAATGTATTCCATCAAAGGTGTCTCAAAATGATCCTGAGGGTCAGCTAGTGGGACCATGTCACAAATGAGATCTGAGAAGAGCAAGATCACAACCACTACAAGAGATTGTACCAGAGCGCTTATTCTAACTGGCTGGCCACATTCTCTGTCTAACCAATCAACAGCACTCAAAAACATAAAAGAGGCCAAAGATCACTTAACAGTGGACTTATCAAGATGACCTAAAGACAGTCAACATTATGTGAAATGGATGTGCAAGTGTAGCAACTGACCAACCTCAGTGGAGGAAGCTTGCCACCCAATGCAGCAAGTCCACCCCCCTCCTCCCGATTGTTTTTATCTTCTTAATATCCATTTAGATGGTGTGCAGAATTTTCACTTTGAAAATTTATATTTATAAAGACTGTATGTATGTATGTGAGAGAAAGAGAATGAACACAAGTATGTTTGTACTTGTGAACATACATTTCTATTGCAATGATAACTTAATTTCATGGTACTGTATATTTGGACATTTGCATCAATTTTTGTATGTTCTTTCAAAAGATATCCATTTAAACATTGTGATTTCTCTCTTTTTCAATAGAAATCATTATTGATCTGAACATGATATATTACTAGTACTAATTTTTATCAACCCATAGGGATAAAATTTGGGCCAATTTTTGATGTGGAATATACATAATTAGTAATAAATCTAAAATTACATAGTATTTTAACTAACTCATTTTAATTTTGTTACAGGCTGTCAAGGTGGAAAGTTATGAAAATGAAATCTTAAAATACAAGGAAAAGCTCAACGAGTTGGAGTTCTGTAGATCTAGAATTGATGTAAGTATAATTACTCTATTGTTCTAAAAACTGTAAACAAAATATCTTTTCAAGTGGAGAAAAAGAATATTGTTAGATGATAAAAATATAACTGTTAGTTATAGATAAGAAAATCTTGAAATTATACTAAGTTTTCAGTATCTTATAGCAAGCAGTGACTCAGGGTTAATATTAGGCTTTGGAGCTTAAGGTTAACATTGTAAGTACTACTTCCAACTACTGCTTGGAACCTCCTCTGCACTAAGTGATTTTATCTATGATGTAAAATCTCATGTAGGTTTGGTGCCACAATATCATAATAACCTTATCACCACTACAAAATGTAACCCACATAAGTCATGGAATCTCAACTTTACTGGCAGGCCGAACATTTTTTTATAAGCCTTTGCCTTATTAATTTTGCTTTATTGATATCGTTTTATTAATTATTAATAATTAGCAAAATGTTCTTTGTTGTTTTCTTTGTTAGATAATTGTTTTCTTTGTTAGATAATTGTTTTCTTTGCAAAAGGAGAGCCTATAGTTGATTGGCTAAACTTTAGTATGTTACTTGTACTTATTTTTACTTCATTCTAAAGAGATGACAGATAAAAATACTTTTTCTGTATTCAAATCCAGATACATTAAAAATCCACTATGTAGTAAATATGAAACTCTCCTACAAAACTGTAAATAATAAAGCAGGGATAGTTTCCAACTGTGATACAAAGATAGCATACCATGAGCCAATGAAGGAGCATGATTGCTCAACCCACTAGAAATAGCAACCAAATTACCCTACAATCATATGGTTGTCTTCAAAAAATGAATACATTGGATAAAAATGTATGGAAAAAAAAAACAGAGAGATGGGATGACTATAGCTGAAATGACTTAACTATATGATCTTCATGTTGAAGGCACTCTTAAAACATTTTCCAGTATTGCCCAATGAGTGAAAACTCTTCATGTAAAAACTATAACTTTTCAGTTGTTCTATGATCTGGTAATAGACTCTGCTGGCTATACTTTGCTAAGGATGTCTATTGGACTGAAATATGCCCAAAGTTATCACCATATTCACCATAGATCAGACTTACTCACCCACTGCATGTTTTCATTTAATTTCCAACCTCTTTCAAATTTGGAGTCCTACTCTCCTTTGCCTTCCTTGCAGAAAATTGACTTTTCATTATGGATTTCATTTCAATTGATTAAAACTCCTTTAAAATCACTACAAGAAGTGTTAGGCCATGTGGTTACATTTATCTATTAATAAATTCAATATCTATAATCCTAATTGAAGTTTAATTTGTTTGTTTTTTTTTTACAAACTTTTTCTTCCAGATGATATCAACAGAAAGGATCATATCTTTTTTTTTTAATATAAACACACACACACACACATTTAGACTGTATTTCACCACCTTTCAAAATGATCTGTTCTAACCACTTCTCTTCTTTTCATGACCTCTTCTCTCTACCTCCCCCCTCCCCAGTACCAAACATTAAATGTGTTTCTTCATTCTAAGAGCTTTCACTTGATTATGCTCCTATTAGAATGTTCCTGCATTACCCTCCAATTTTTCCAACTCTATATTAATGAAACTAGTTTAACCATCTACTCTATGTCTCACTTGATTGACCACAAACAGGCTCTAGGCAATGCATCTCTTTCTCAAACACATTAATAAAATCAATTCCTCTCTCTGATTTATTTTTTTTTTTTAATTTTTGTCCACATTCCCCAAATATTATAGTAATCATTCAGACTTTAAGTTAGATCATTTTCTTTTATCAATCTGTTTTAATGATTCCATTTTATTCTACTTTTAGGAACTTAAGGAAGATAACAGGATTTTGGTGGAAACTCGTTCTATGCTTGAGGAACAAATAAACAACACACACAAACGTATGGATGCTGTGAAAGAATTAGAAAGGGACTTGATGAAGTGTAAAAACCAAATGCAAGAACTAACTCTGGTCAGTATGATAAAATCTGTTACCTATCACTTCAGGAATATTTTGAATCTGATATTGACCCTTATAGCATTTAAATCAGTGGTGAATGTCAAGTTAAATGCAGTAAAACATTTTGTCATCTCACCAATTTTACTGGCTCGTGTCTTCATTTTAAACTCCTGATTAATCTCTTTCTTAGTTGAAGTGAAGTCAGTTGACTTTCATCAGGAAGTAGAAAAGCATATTCAAACCTTGCCAGTCTTTTATCTTGTGAACAAACCTATTACAATCTGATTGCTGCTATAATTAAATCTGCAACCAGGAAAAAATGTTGTTGGTATTTTAATTATAGTTTATTGCTTTTTCCCAAATTAAAATATACTCTGACATAATTCTGTTATACTTAAGAAAGGGTGATTCTTTTTTATTTCATGTTTGCATGCATTGAATGAAGCTCCTCCAGCACAAGGTGTTGCCACTTGTTGCAGTCCGTTATGAGGTTTAACTGTTTGAGATCAGCCATTACCACTTATTCCTCAGCCTTTGTTCTCCACAGGTTCCTTTCATGTTGATTGTTTGGCACATCTTTACCCAACTGCTACACTTATGTATCACATGTCCATACCAGTACAGTCTCCTCTCTTGCATGCAACAGTTGATTGCTCTTATATCCAGTGTTTCTCTCAGCTCATTTGTGCTTCATTGTTCATGCACATTAATGTTGCATATCCAGTAGAGCACACTCACCATATTTCTTTCTAGTCTTTGCACATCTTCTACATTCAGAGCCCATGTTTTGCTACAATTAATATTGCACTTCAAACTTAAGTTTCATCTGTCCTTCTTGTGAAGAAGGAATTGCTTTATTGCAAATAGATGATAGCTCCCTGAACTATTTTAATCCTGTTTTTACTCTGTTTACTCTGCTTTCAGAGCATCCACTGGCACTGCTAATTAGGTCATCTAGGTAAAAGAAGCCATCAACTACTTCTAAGAAACGTTAAAGCATTTTAGATAATTTGTTTCACAGTTGTTCATACTGCTAATTTACTCTTGCACATTTGTTAGCTATGAAGTCTCTCTTCCTTGTGACCCTGTCTATGATCCTACTACATCTCTTGTCTATGATCCTACTACATCATAGTTTATACTGGATTTACAATATCCAATTCCTATTTACTTTCTGTATATCAAGCAACACCATTTTCCAGATGGCAATGTTGGATATTTTCTTGGTAGGTCTTTTATCCTTGCTATCTGGTTCTAGGTTCTGCTGTCATGTCTGGAATTGTTCTTTCAATTCTTTGACTGATTCAGCTATATGAACCAGGTTATCAGCATATAGGCATTCTCATGACAGCCAGTCTTCAATTACTCTATAATACTTAGGAGGACTTTAATAAACAGTAAGTGGCTGATAATCATGTCTTGATGAACACCTACCTGTATGCTAAATTTTTTACTGAACTTGTTTCTAACTTTGACTTTGCTGACAACACCATTGTACATGGCTCTTACAAGCCATTTATTAACACCTAGTTTTCTTAGTAACCACCAAACTACAGGGCATAGAAGCCTGTCAAAGGCCTTCTTCAGGACAACACATGCTAGATATAGTTGTTTGCTTCTGGCTAAGAACTTCTCTTGTAGTTGTCTCACTAAAAAGAGGGCATCAATTTTTCCTTGTCCTAACACAAACTCAAACTGTATCTCATTTAAGCTAATTTTCTTAATTACCTGTGCTACAATTGTAACTTTCATAACTTATCCATCGATTTGATCCTTCTACAGTTGCTTGTATGAGACAGTGCTTTTCTTATCTGCCTCAAACAACGTTAGATTTTTCTTTGATGGGATCAGCCTGATGCTCATTTGATCAGGTGTTAGAAGATGTGGCACCCACTGAGCAGAAACCTTCATCATGCCCAGTTCATTGTGCAGAATATTCTCAACCCTCTCTCACAGGATATGCTAATAGCATTGACTATTTGATTTATAGTCAATCACCTTGGGTGATCTTCAAGACTCTCCCTTCCCCTCCTAAATTCAGCTGGCTACTTTTGCACTGTTGATAAAGCTGGAGTGTCATACCCTAATTTAGCAACTATATCTGTATGAATGTCCATGGGGGCTGAAACCATTTTCTGCAGGTACTTGACAACACCATGATGCCAAATTTTGTCCATTTTCAAGAGAGGTCACTACTAGTTAGTTTTGAAGTCTTCTTTGAACAGTCAGATATCAGTTTACGTGGAAAAGAAACAATGTAGTTATTAATAAGAAATGTTGAAATTAATGCATGCAAGATTTCACAGCTCTAACATCACTCCTTCATAGTCAGCCTATGAACTTTTCTACCCACCCTCGTATAGACATATGTAACATATAATCAGAAAAATAACATTTTTCTTAATTTTTCATTCATTTCCCCCCTTGTATTATGGTATGGTTTTCAACATTTTTACTAGATAGTCTTCTTGGTGCTAAATACATTACTGTGAATTGTCACATCTTTTTTTTAACTTTGTAGAGTAGGCAAGCTGGGTAATGTTTTGAGTGTAGTAGCGGACACTAGCTGTGTTTGGGGTTTCATTCTTAACTGTATAGTCAGTGGTCCACCATCTTGAACTTACGGTATATATATGAATTTGTTACTGAGTAAGGTTTTTATAAACTTCAAAAATCAATCCAGTTATATAATTACATTATTATTTGCAAGTCACCCACCTACAAATTTATAGTGTGGTTTTCTTTTTTACCTATATCAGCCTTATTACAGTGTGTTTATCTAGAATTTCCTTATCAGAGCTTACAATGTTCACCAATTTTAATTTTCTTCTGTACAATCTTTTTCAGTATTTTCCATAACACAATAAAATATTCAACTAAAATTCTTACACTGTCTCATCATCCTTTAATTATCAAACTTTTTCCCCTTTTTATAGAATGATCTCAACCTTTCAGTTACAATTGTTAGTTGGCAGTGTTGACTCTCTTAGAATAGTTATGATATAGCTTTCTAGCCTGTGGCCATTATTGTTTCATTAAAGAGTCTTCCTTGAAATAGGTTTGGCTGCTACTTTGAGTAGATCAACCTACATAGAAGGCCCCTGCCTCTACTGCAATTAAATCAATTTACTATATGTAAGGTGGCAAGCTGGCAGAATCTTCCCCATGCCAGAAAAAATGCATGGCTGCATTTCGTCTGTCTTTGTGTATGGAGTTCAAATCCATCAGGGTGGACTTTGCCTTTCATCCTTTTGGGGTTGATAAATAAGTACCAGTTGAACACTGGAGTTGATGTAATCTACTTAACCCCTCCCATGAAATTGCTGGTCCTGTGTCAGATTTTGGAACCAATATCTACTATATGCAGATCTGTCGTTTTTCATCTATGTTGAATTGAAGATTTCTCTAAATTATATTAGCAGCTTAAACTATGTGTGTCAGACATTGCTTTTCTTATTGCTTTCTTTGCATTACTTTATCAGCTTTGTTTTCATATTAAACTTTTATTTTAAAAAAAAACATAACTGCTCAGTTTCTTCATTTCTAAAATATAATCTGTTTGGTATTTTTGAAATACCAATATGATAGTAATGATATCAATGTATGAAATAGTATAAAATTGCTAGCAGTCTTCCTGCTGTATTATATCAAATAAATCGATCATCGCAGAGACTTTGGAAGAACTAGGTGCTAGATATGCTGCATGGAAGAATAGTATGGAGAGTAAGGGGCTCAGGGTAAATCTG
>JAOPUL010000839.1:40419499-40429861 GCA_027564515.1 Octopus rubescens | reverse complement strand
TAAGATCATTTTAAAACAGGGAGTTTGTATCATAGAACCAGGGCGGTCTCAGGCGGGTTGGTATCAAAAGGGTTAAATAACTTTACAAGAAGTGTATATCATAGAACCAGGGGCAGTGTCAGACAACTTAGTATCAAATGAGTTAATTTTAAGTATCAAATTCTATGTTACTATTATATGTACTGTCTCTTTCAAGTTCCTTTCATGGTAATTTATTATAGTAGAAGTTTTGTCCCATCCTTTTTTTTCTTTTTTTTCTTTCAACCTTATATATTTCACCAATGTTGAACTTCTTATGTCTTTTAAGTTCAAAAATTTCTAATGGTCTTCGGTTCTGATCATTTTTCCTTCTGTTTCTCTTCATATGTCACTTGAGTATCAACTGCCATAAACTTCACTGGTATAAGAGAACCTGCAAGGGCTTTTAGCAGATTAAAAAATAAGAATAATTAATTCAATACCCATTCACATATTATGTGGATTTTTGCTCTAGTGTAGCAAAGCATCATGTAATACCATTCTTGTAGAATTATACTTGAATTACTTCAATTTTTACATTGAAACAAATTCATTAACTATTGTCATATTCAAAATGTCCACCTTTAGAATCTCATATACATTTGTATTCCTATATTTGTTAGAGTAGGTTTCAGTCATCTTTTGATAGTCAGTATTTTTGTATGTACTTAATTTTCAATATTTTTCAAAATTAAATTTGTTGAATTCTCTGGTTTTCTAAATTCTTCAGATTTAGTCTTTATTTCCATACTTTTCTTTGGTATTCATTTTCCAATGTTAACAACACTCCTTTATTTTTAACATATTACTAACAACTTTAATTAAAAGCATGTATGTTTGTTTTGTTTATTTCTATTTTAATTTTTTGTTTGTACTCTAACCCACCTTGTTAATATTTTTTTTTTATTATCATGGCAACTTTATATAAATTATCAATGCCTTTGCAATATATCTTCCTATTTCATTGTTATTTAAATCTATCTAGCAGTGGCTTTATATTTTCTTTCTCACCAAGATAGATGATGAAATTAGCACCTGTAATACACAACATGATCTCCTCTCCTTATATAATGTTCAATATTCAAATATATTTTTTAATAGTTTTCATTATTAACTTTTAAAAAGTGGAATAATGGAATTTGGTTTATACTCCTTGCATGACACTTTGAAATCTGAGGCATTTATTAATAATAATTGAGGCAAGATGATAATGTTTTTAACATATATGGCTTTCCTGAGATTATAACTGAATCAATATTACAAAAATTTTAATTCATTAACTACAGCTATTTATTAAAACCATATTGCAAACTCTCTTTACCTAACTTAATTGAATGTAGACCTTAAATATTCACCTTGAATATTCATGAGTTTTTATTGATTTGGTCTGGGAGAAAGGAAATGTGTTAGGGTAATTCTTGCCCTATCACATGTCAATGTCATAGGACAAGGAGTTATTTAAGATTGATAGCACATAGGTGAAGGAATAGTGGCTAGTGTGGGGCCTAGTGAGGATAGACACAATATAAGTAATGAGGCAAATAGAGATTAGTCAGATGAACCTAGGTGTGTGGGGAACACATGACTAACCAGCTATGATTCAACGACTTCTCAAAAGCATTTTGTTAAATTTGCTATCAAGTTGACACTCTTGCCCCAGAATTATTTAAGGAGAATGGAACAACTAAAACTGTTTTTTACTAATACTGTTGTTGTTGTTGTAGTAGTAGAGTGTAGAATGAGCGCATCTGAAGGTTTATGTTGGAGTGAGTTGATGAGTTACACCAATCAGTCTGAACTTCTTTTGGATGTGATCTAACATCCATGTGTTCTATATCCACTGACTGATGTGGGAGCAGTATTTCATTGTGGGTCTCACTTGAGCTTTGTAAAAAATGTTTAGATGACCTGAAAAGATTGGTGATTGTAAGGAGTAACATTGGTAGCAATTTTGAAGGGTCTTGTTTTTGTATTTGTTCATCCTAGTGATGAAGTTAAAAAAAAAGTGTTTTCCTGTTAAGTGCAGTGATTGTGTCTTTATACTGTTACAGACAAGATTGATATGACCCCTTCTAGTTACAAAAGATCTATCCAATTTTATCTAGAATCTATGCCTCAGGGTCTATATAAGTATAGTGAAATACTCTTATTTCTTGCTATTTGAAAAAAAATTAAAAAGTAAATTCTTTTTTTTTTTCTCTCATTTTAAGCATATATTTCTATTTGATATCATTTTCTAATGGCAACCCTTTTATTGGTTGTCTTTCAATAAATTCACTGCCATTCTGTGCTGTCATTATTCTTTTAGGTAACAGAGGTAAGTAAACTTATCCAAATCCCTTTATACTATATCCACTGTGAAACTACCCTATATATATCATTTTGAATTAAAACATTGAAGAGCATGCTTGTTGTCAGAGGTATTGGAGAGCCTAAATGATGAAACAGTTAACTTTTGAATAGAAGTAACTTGGAGGAGAAAATATTATCACTTCTAGGATTTTATCCACAATAAAATTTGTCTAAGCATGCTGAAACCTCGTTCCTCAATAGAATTTCTAAATAAGATTGAAACAAAATCTTAATGAATAGAAGAATATTTTAATTTGTTTGTTTTCTTATTTTAAGATCATAAAATTCTGTGTAGCTTAGTTTCAGAGAATTTTGCTGGAGCAGAAAAACATTTCCTCCTTATCTACTAATATGTCTTGAGATGAAAATGTCTGAAGTGAATTGGCTTTAAATTTATTATACAACCTTACATAACCATTGTATGTAATACAAAATAAATGTCCATTCATTGATCTGCACATAACATTAAATTGACTTCTCCAGTCCTTCATCAAAATTATGTGTGTGTGTGTGTGTATTTTCAGTAAACCGTTAAGGCCGGTCAGAGAGTGACCATTGGTTTCGTACCTATAAAACACTTGGTATATATATACTAAAAATTATTAATAAAAGCATCTAGACACAATACAAAACCATATTAATATATATATATAACTGTTTCGGCCAGTATTGTCCCAGGCCATGTCTAACTTAATAGCACCACCTCCATCCATTCATTGCTTTTGTGCTAGCATTAGTCGGGTAGTAAAAAAGTGGATATTTGTATATTGTTGGAGCAACTCTCTTTACACAGTGGTTGCTTTTCTTATCACTGGCTGCTTAACCGTAAAGTAGACATGGCATCTATTGTTAGTATTACATTGCATGTCATTAAATATTGCTTTTCAGTTATATTTGGATCAGTTGAATGATTATGCCATTTTTTTTTTTTCTTTTGGTATTTACTTAATTTTCTTTCATCTACAAAACTTCAAATGTAGCATTCCGTTTTCCTCATTCTGTTGCATTAATCTTTAGTTGCACATTTAGTGTTAGATAGATATGATAAACATCCTAGTATGTCTATTCTGAAGTACTCTTCCCTCCAGCCAAAGTACCAAAAACAAGTGACAAAGCTCATGCGGTTTCACTTGTCAATCAAAACAAAAGCTTTATGAAGTCAACAACAACTCTGTTGTTTCACAAACTGGACTCCAACAAGATTAGAGGTAACATTATCAGTATTTCCTGCAATAGTAACCTATACATTTTACTACTATTCATTAAGAAGGTTTTATGTAACTAATTAGTTATTTTTTACCTATATATACAACAAAATCAACATTTCAATTTTAGGAGATATATTAAAATACCTGTTATCAAAATATGATAAAAGTTGTGGGGTTTTACATTTCTGAAACCTTCATCTATTTTGTATAGGCTATTTTGATAAAATAAATTTAATTTGCTCCAGGATGTTTTGGTTTCTTGACAATAATTAAAGCTATCATTGCTAACAATTTACAACTTTGTCTGCTAAAATTATTTGGTAACCAACCACACCTAATAAATAGTTATATAACTTCTTCATGAATTATAAATGTTTCACTTTTAAAATATGTTGCTAACTAATGAAATTACAAAATTGTTCAGAAAATTTTAAAACTATTTGTGGCCTCAGAACGGGTTTCGTTAACTGTCTTGCTACATAAGAAATTAATTGTTGATTTGATTTTTTTTTTTGTTTTCCATTTTGGGTTTGTTTGTTGTTTATATTTATTGAGTTGTTTATTATTTTTAGAACTGTCATGGTTTACTTGATGTTAACGTAATGGCATTAATATACTGTAAATGCATGATGAATTATCAATTAATCCTATTCTTCTGCTCTACAAGTTTAGCATATCTCCTTCATTGTATGTGCATGTGAACATGTTCTGTAATTGTATTTGCAAACTTAGTTTCTTCAATTGGTATAATTTCTGTTTTGGGGAGATTGCATACCAAAAAGTTTTCAGTAATTTAAATTTTTTTATATTTTGTGTCTTCAGGTTCCAGATCTAGTGAAGACCTTGCGAACTTTGACTCTGCTAGTAGAGATGGCTCATACTCTATAGGAGGTAGGACTCAGCTATATTACCTAGAATTTAGCTCTTCTCTTTGGTTCCCTTTTTATTTTATTATATTTTTCCATATTTTCTCTGTAGGAGTTTTCTTTTTGGTTACTAGAAAAGGTATTTTGTTTTATTTACATTTGTTTTATGTTCAGTTTTATAGATTTGTATTAGAATATTTATAGCATCCCATTTGTGTCTTTTAAAATCTCTCAAGTGTTCTCTTGTTTGTTTCTTAGTTCTTTCTTCTGTTCACTCTGCACACTGCTCTGATTTATCTTTGATCTATCTATTTAATCCAATTTTGATTCCTCATTCATTCAAGTATGCCTGTGTGCATTATTTTCCCCTTCTAACAAATGTTATTACTGCATGACAGCTACTTTGTTTTAAAAAAAAAACAGTTTAAAAGATTTTCAAATTCTTCTATGATACATGTTACTTTACATAGTCACAGATTTATAAAAAAGGAAGTTGTGACATCTTTGTCTTATTAAATGGAAAGTTGTTCTACTTGGTAATTGAAGCGGGTCACAAACTCAGTTGTTTATGAACTTAGTGGTACTCCACACCATCATTAAAGTTGCTATAGTAGACTGTTTTTATCCTCCACTTTTGTCAGCAATTCATATTATACCAAGAAATTCTATAACTTTATTTTCAAACATGCCTTTCATGACTCACACCAACAATTTTATTGAAGGCTGAAAAATAAAACATATGTTTGATGAAAGACATCTATAATATGGATCTCAACAAATATTAAATTCAAGAAAAAGTTTAATAATATCCACCATTCCTGTAGCTGTTTCCAAAGAATCTATCTACATAAATAAATAGAGGGGAAATAATAGAAATCATCATTTTAACATCCACTTTTCCATGTTTGCATGAGCCTGACAGGGTCTATCAAGGCATATTTTATATGGCCAGGTGCTCTTCTCATCTCCAACCCTCACCTGCTTCCCAGCAAGACAATATTTGCCCATGGTCAGACATGTTTTCACTGAATACTGGAAATTAATTATACTGCTTGTATGACCGTGACAATCATTTTACAACATGCAATGTCAAGGCAAGGAGACATAAACGCACACACACACACTCATATACACATACATATATGACTAGCTTCTTTCAGTTTCTGTCTACCAAATCCACTCACAAGTCTTCGGTCAGCCAGGGTAATAGTGGAAGACACTTAATATTTTATTTGATAATTCAAGGTTTCTGTCATCGAGCTTAGTATATTTGGTCTCTAGTTAAACCTTCAGTCTAGTTAACCTTCAGTCATTAAACCAAATTGACAGTGTTAACAGATTCAATAACAATATTGTAAGCTCTCAAAGGCATTTTCTTTACTATGAAAGTAATTTCTGGCAAAAAGTGTTTATTCATTATTAAAAACTATACTAATAGAATTTTTTAACCAAATATCAACATATTCTTAAATTTTTTATTTCATTTAATTAACTTTACCAAAAATTATAGTTGCTTTGATTTTTATCCACACACACACACACACACAGGCTTCACCTCAATGTTGCCTGATAGGTGAAACTCTGAGTAGCAATGGAGTGAATCATTAACAGCCTTCTAATAAATATAAACTCTTCGTCATGCATTGAGTACTCTCTTAAATTAAATTTTATAAAGTGTGTTTTTATATAGGAAAGTGACCAGGCATCAAAAAATATTAACCAATATACACAAAAGGCACTCAGTCTGCTGGCATGGACAGTTGTACAAGTAAGAAGTAAAATTAGATTTAGTTGGTAATGTAAGATAAACATGATAGGTGTATTCTTATAAAGACTAGGCATGCAGACAAGATATAATGAGACTGAGATGCTTGAAAAGATCTTGTAATGTACCTGTCCAACTCATGCACAAAATGGATATTATAATTTTGTATATATGAATGTTTAGAAAATGTGCATTTCATTAGTAACCTAATTAAGGAGCTTAATAATGTCTTTAATGGTAGCATTAAAAATAAATCTAAAGAAACCTTTCAAAATTTTATTTTTATTTATTATATTAAGATTTCCAACTATTAATGATGATTTTTAGAATAACTGTTATGTCTGTCTACAATATGCATGACTAAATGTTTTCTTGTATTGTTATGTCTGTCTGTTTAAATGTTGGCCATTATCTCAAGATTTTTTTTTTTAATTGTTTGGTGTTAATCTTACGTCTGATGTTAATCTACTAATGAAAACTCTTCCAAAGGATAAAAGTCTGGCAAATTAAAACTAACTAAAATTACTATATTGTTCTCCGAAACAGAATTCTAAATTGTATTGCTTCTTTACACTTTATCAACAGTCATGACATAACTTTGAATTATAGCAGTTGTTATTCATGAAACTGGAAATCCTTAATTATTCTGAAATACTTAATATCTTCTCGAGTATTAGGTCACTGGACCACCACCACTGAAGATTTATACTTTCATGTAGAGATTTCAGATAAAACATTCTGGAGCAATGGCCTCTTAATGTTTTACAGCATCGTTTAGTTTAAAAACAGCAAACTAAGAAAGTATTTGTCAGTTATATAAGAGTGACCTGTACTTATTTTATTTTATAACTGAGTCAAATGAGCTGTTGAGAGTTAAGTACAATGCTACTTAAAGGAATAAAAACTGCTAATCTTTTGAGCAATAGATAAACTGGCATCCCTCTTACCTCAGTCATCTGTAAATAACTTGCTCGGAAATGATGACTGTCAAATATATGAATACCATACAAAATACCAGAAATTGTATTTTATGTTTTCTCTTGATAACATACATGAGATGAAGTTTCATTTTTCTTGATGTATATATGTAAATACATATGTATATACACTAGCTGAAATACCCAGTGTCGCTCAGGTTGGGCACACAGGGAATTGACCTTAATATCACAACGTAACGTAACTTAGATTATAGTGAAGTTTCTGAACAACCAATAGGCAGACTAAGTAACCCAATTAGTTTAGTTTAAAAACTAACAATGGTTTTTAAACTAAACAATGCCGTAACTAAGTAACCCACATAACTGTTTTGTGTTTTCTTAGAAAGTTTCTTTGGATTTCTGTTATAAACAGCAGATTAAAATTCTCAAAAAAACAACAAAAATTAAAAGAAAATATTTGCAAATGGATTGTTTTGAATCCTGTTCCTCCAGTTAATCCTAAACCAAAATACTAACCCAAAACTCTAAACTCTCCCTAAAATACTAATCCATAATCCCTGATCTTAAACTCTTAACCTTTTTTTTTTTCTTTTAAGAATCATAATCTCATGTATATAAAACGGTTCTAAAATGAAAATGTTATGGCTGGTTGCATCTTTCCCAACAAATTAAAATTTCAAAAAAAGTTTTCATTTGCAAAATTTTCATTACCTCCAATGCTTAAAACCTTGAAATACCAAAAATATTTTTTAAACACACACTCAACATGCATGCACACACACACACACACACACACACACACACACACACACACACACACACACACACACACACACACGTTGCAAGGGAGTCTTGTTCGAAACTCACTGCTATAGTTCAGTTTCTTTGGGATTAGAAAATAGTTGCTGCGGACACAATCTTATCACTTTGTGTATATCATGGACAGAAGATTACGTGTATTTTAGCAACCATCACTATTTAACTTTTGTCATCTTTACATTACTCCAACCACTGCTTCTCAATTTCAATGTTCCTCTATCATCGACTTTAACTTATTTCTTTTCTCCCTCCTCCTTCAGCTGCATCCAACTCGCACCAATCTTTCAGTCATTTCTTCTACTTTTGAAAAATAACCCAATGTACCATTAGTTTTATGACACACACACACACACTGGTGTAAGTTTGATTTTTTTTTTACTCTTTTAAATGGTGCGAAATAATGTAATTACTGACAGTACTATTAAAACCAGGTAAAATAAAACTCACCTAATTTAGGAACATTTTTTTTAAAGAGTACTTAATTTTTAATATTCAATATTATTATTTTCTTGAATAAACTATTGGAAAATAGTTAATTATATCATAACTAAGATCTGTTGTGATGAATAAACTAAATAGTTTATTGTAAATGCAATTAAGTAATGTTCACCATTGTATATAAATTGTGAAGTATACTATTTGGCTTTGTTAGTCATCATTATCATCATGATTGTTTTACATGCCTTTTCCATGCTGGCATTTGTTGATCAGGTTGCCCCAGTCTGGGTCAGTTTTTACACAGAGCCAGAGGGCCATATCTCACTCAGATGTCTCAATTTTGATAACCACTTTATAGTACTGAGTACACTTCATACACATGTGTCATACAATCTGCCTTTAATTTGTAGTGAGAAGAGCTTTGTTGCCAACAGAGGTAATTTCTTCCAGAACTTTTTCTACCTCAGCCTTACTCTGAATACTTTGTTTTCACAACATTCACCTCCACTGCTGATTAAGGTCACCTAGGTAACAGAAGCCATCAACTACTTCTATTGAGTGTTCTGAGAAGCTAATAAGCTTCATTTCATGGTGCTCCTACTTCTGACTATTCATGGACATCTATTACATTTGAAATCCTTCTCTATCAGCCTGTCTGTTATCCCATTGCACCTTTTGTGTAACCATTGTCTGTAATGAATACACAGTTCTTACTTATGACCATTGCCACTTCCATTTGGGAGCAGTGTTCTCTTTTTTTCTTTTTCTTTTTTTAAGCTAACTAAAATTTTTCTCTTGACCTATATGCTCTTTGATTCTACAGGGTGGTCCGAAATTCTTGTATCATTATATATTATAAGTTTTTATTATTATATATTATAATTAATGATATTATATTATTAAAACAAAAAAAAATGAAAGATAAAACAATATGTAGTTATGACAAGACTTTTGGACCACCCTCTACATTAGGACTACATGGACAGTTAGTCTTAACCCTTTAGCATTTAAACCAACTATATCTGGTCCAAATATTCTACCTGTTTCATGTTCAAACTGTCCAGATCCAGCCTTTAACACCTACCCTGTGATATCATTTTAAAAATAAACAATCACATCATCCAAATCTCATTGCTTCAAGATAATGTGGGATAAAGCCTTTCTGTCTAAATTCAAATGTAAATCTGTAAAATTTTCAATAACACATAGTCCTTTCAATGTTTGAAGTGCAGATTGATTTTTTTTTTTTGTAATTATCAATATGGCTTCAGCAAGTAGGGATTCTAACTTTGAAGGATTTACACTTGAAGACTTGTAAAATGTAAAAGAAAAAATAACAGTAATTAGTCTTCAAATGACTGAGATATAGCTGTTTTTGAATTTTCATTCAACAAGGAAGAGTATTTGGATGGTAAAAAATAATAGACCTTCATGACACCATTCAAAATATTACAGCAACATGGCTGAAGAATACAACACTACTACATATTCCTAATTTCATTGAAAATACTAATTCAGCCTACTTCCCAAAACTTAACCTTTTAGATTATATATTTTTATTTTTGCCACAAACTTTCTTTGAAACTGTAGCAGAAGAAACAAATTGGTATGTTCAACAAGTTATTACTATTCATGGATGTCCCAATCCATTTTTGTAACCAACAGATATTGCAGAAATCTGAGGGGGTTTTTTTGGGGTTTTTTTTTTAACCATATATATTATGTTTGGTATAAAGTAATTTCCAAGACTGTAGAACCACTAGAACCCAGATAGAAGGTATCTTTTACTAGTTTCAGCCCAGGGCTGAGGTCATGCTGGTGCACTACCTATAATTCTTCGTTGTGGTTTCCAGTATTGTTTTTGATGAAGTAGCGAGTTGAACGATGCTGCTCTTCTTTGCGTCTCCTGCCGTGATGTGGGTTCATCTGGTATCTCAGATAGATACCGGTCCAGACGT
>JAOPUL010000839.1:40402499-40413681 GCA_027564515.1 Octopus rubescens | reverse complement strand
TATGAACAAAGGTTGGAGGTTCTAAATCTCTACTCCCTTGGACGTAGGAGATTGCGCGGAGATCTTGTCCTCGTCTATAATCTGCCTTCGGACCTGTTTTTCACACCGGCTCCTGAGCGTGGATTGTGAGGCCATTCGGAGCTTTACCTCCAAAGGTTTCGACTTAACAGACGCAAGGCGGCGTGAGTGGCAGGACCGTGGAACAGACTGCCACAGGAAATCATCAACTTGCCGACCGTCAACCAGTTCAAGGCAGCGTTGGACAGGAACTGGAACGACATTTTTGGTTGATCCCCCCCTTGTGCATTCTGCCCCTTCCCAAACTTTCTACATGGCCCCAGTATTTTTACTGCTCTCTGCCAATACATTTGATTTGATATATATATATATATATTATGTGTGTGTGTTTATCTATTAAATTTAATGTTGAAACACTTTCGCCATTTTATTTGTAGAGCAAAGGTCAAGAAAGGAAACTGAACGAAGGTGTCAGTTTTTCCCAAAGTGAACAGTTGAAGAGAAATAAAATATCTGAAGGTTCATCTAATTTGAATCCTGGTGGAAAATATGTTCAGCAAAAATATCAACATCCCGTGAGAACTGAGCAAGACCATTATCAACAGCACGTTTTTGAGCAGTCTAACCAACACTCTATCTTTAACCATTCCAACTCTTCCAGACACTTATCAGAACCATATTCAAATAACCTAGATTCATCATCAAAAGTGATAAATAATTCTTACCAAGAACTGTCCAAAGTGTCTCGTAGTCCTAACAATGTTGAAAGTACAGGAGATAGTAAAACAGATCTGCACTCCACTTCTGTCCTGCCAACAGCTAATAAAGATGGCAGTGTGAAGACTCCTACTCCCAAAGTTAGACAACACTATCCAGAGAGTAGTTATTTCCAGAATAACCGCTATCAGACAGAAAGTCAACAAGCTGATCACTTACAGTCTCAGAATTCTGTCTCACAAGAGCCATCCTCATACACTGTATTGAGGTCTGCTACATCTCACAATCGCATCTCTACTCAGCAAACACCACAATCCCATGATCTATTGAATCGGTCAGTCACCCCTGGTACTGTCGGCCATACATATGTTTCTGCACATGTCAATCAGTCAATGCCATATGCAGAGTCACATTACTTATCTCGTGAACAGTCCCCCATGAATGAAAACCGACAGAATATGAAACCAGCTGAAAGGCCTTCTTCTATGCACTTCAACAATCAAGGACTATCTTCACGCCCTACAGGATCTGCTTCTCCTTTCCCCCAGAAACCAAGAGACTCCCCTAACCTCTACAAAACAGATCCTATTCTTTCAAAAAGTGAACTGTCTTTAAATAAAAGAACTTCACAAACTCCTGAGTATGCTTACGACAATGCAGCATCTAACAACCAAACATTTAATGACTATCATCTTTTAGGTATGTCTGTTGACAAACCTACATCTTCAAATAATATTTTGGAGATCTGTGAAGATGAGGCTTATCCATATCGGTCTCGTTCACGGGGTACCCCTCCAATTCCAGCTCCAAAACCAATAAACAGAGACCCCAATAATTACATACATACTGTTACTAACACTAATCACCAAGACACACACCAGATGCTGCCTACATCATCATCATCATCTTCATTGTTACAATCACAAGCTGGATATTCTCGAAATTCCAGTGCACAACCAAGCTACACAGCAGGCAATGTGAAAAATGCTCCAATGGCAAGAATCTCCCCCCAAACAAAACAACAGCTAAACACCCAGCAGCAACTCAATCTAAGCAATGCTACTACCACTACCCCCACCACAACCACGAACAGCAACAGCAAGTCACCTGACGAATCAAAGGACCCCAAAACCAATTCTGTGTGGTATGAATATGGTTGTGTATAAAAACATAGTCTCCCCCACTTTCATTGCTGCTCTTTGTTAACATGGTTGTTTTTGCTGACCACTTTCTGCCATCTGCTTCCATTTCTACATTCCAAACCATAATTTAATCTGCAGATTAAATAACCTCACCTTTGTAGATTTAAAATTGTTGTTTTTATTTAATAATTTACAATCACTAACACTTTTTCCTATCCTTAAATTAATATTTGCAATTTTCGTTCCATTTCATGAAGGGTATCGTTATAGAACCATCACTCCCATCCTTTTGTGTTCAGAATTCTAATAGTCGATTGAAATTTTGAAAATCTTCATTAAAAGCCTATCTTTGATGGGTGGGTGAGATATAGAACATTCTATTTTGAAGTTTGTATACCCATAGCAGAAAAATTTATTTTAAATTATTCCTTAAATTAACTTTCATAATATAATTTTCAATTATCAGTTCTTGCATTGTTTTCCTATTTGTAGCCTTTTTTTTTTAATTAAAAAATTCTATCTAAACATTTTTAATCAAGCAATATAGAAATGCAATTTCATTCCTGACAAGTTTTCAATCTAAATACTTTTCATTTGGAAATTTAAAGTTAATATCATTGGTGAAACATCCCAGTGTTTTTTTTTGCCATCTAAATTGTTCGGTTTCGTAAAATTGATGGCTCCATGCTTCTTAAAACCATATAACAGAAACTACATTTCATTTTGTCAATGTTCTGCCTTGGAAAGATATTTCTCCAGCATAAACTTCAACCATTATTTAAGCTTAGATTAAATTAGGATCTGTTCCATTTTCATTTAACTACATTAAGGTAATTTGAAAGGAAAAAAAAAGTGAGAAATCGAGTGGAACAGAGACTAAAACTGATTCTATATTTATTTTTTATTGGTTGTTTCAAAATTATTTTGTAATATATTTTCTGAGTAGTTTAAAGTTTTGTTGATTAGTGAGGTGCTACTCTGAATTTAATGTTCTGAGTCAATGTTGCTTGATTTTTTTAAATAATCTCAGCAAACAAATGTGTATAGTAACTTTTTTTATCATTGTCCTTATCTGAGTACCAGTCATGCACTAGAGTTGATTCACCTTTCCCACATTGTGGCTGGTTAAAAATTGTTAGTGTTAAATCCCATCATCCCCTACATGATTGGTCATTAAAATAGTTGATCATTCTTTTGTTCCTACCCGTGTAGTAACAGTTTTTCCAAGGCCAATAGTCAGTCAAATAGTGGTGTCATCACTCAAAAAAGTTTCCATGGTAATGCAACTGCACATTATCTCCATGGTCAATGTGCATCAGTAATATATCCTGGTTTCAAATAAAATGACTATACTCACCTTTAGCCTTGTGCCAATATGAAAATCCATTATTATTGCTGCTTCGGTAGACTTTGGAGTCTCAATTAAACCCAAATATTAGTCTACAAGTTTTCCAAGTAATTTTCACACCCATCTTCCCAAAGCAGGTAACATTTGATCTGAAGGCTAAAACATTTTGTAAACCACACCATTTCTATATTGTAATACAAACGTTTTCTCCTCGTAAACATTTCTAACATAAGCTGTCACATTTGGAAGATTTTTTTTTTTTAAAAAACCTTTTAAGATTCACATAATTGAAAATGGTTATGGCAATGTATTATAGTACTTTGATTGAATTTTCTCAGTTGACATGCACTGGCAGGATTTAATCTCCAGAGATTATTAGTAAAATAAATTCCAAGTCTATTTTATTAACTTTGATCCTTAAATACTGGAGTTTCCTTGTGCACAGATCACATTTGCCCTTGTTTCTTGCTATTCTATTTCAATGCTCATCCTCAGTGCTATTTATCTCATTAGTGCAATATTTCATAGTTATCTCTTGAAAGTTATTCAAAATTGTCTGTGATTTCACGTTTATTTCAATTCTTTGAGGGAAGTGTATTTAACAAATAACACTATGTTTGTTGATTTTTATCTTCTGTTGCTTCATACTAAAAGCTTGCTTTGTGATATTACCCAATTCCATTAATTGCCCTGTTTATAATCTTTTCACATGAGAATGGATCTGCTATCATCCAATACCATACAGAAAAAGTATTTTACATATGTAAAAAAAATCATTTACAAATAATAAAGCATATAATAAAAACATTAAAATCGTTATTTAATAGGTTTTTAAATTTAAGCAGTATTAAAAGTTAATTGGTGGCAATTTTATAATTGTCTCACGAAAAAATATTGCTGCCCTTTGGACAAAGCATTTCATTTCTCTTTGCAAATTTAAAATGTGAACTCATCTTGACAAGACATACTTGTACACCCGGTGTACAGTCGATAAAATGAAATAAATACTATTCAATATCACATTAATCACTCGAGTACCAACGTTCCTCTGCTTAATGAATTGCTATTAAATTTCAAGCCTAATGAAAACCTGCCATTTGAGACCCAAGATCAACTTCAATCTCCAATTGCAATATAAGTCCAGCCTCCTATCTATGATGTAAAATCCTATGAAGTTTATAAGTGCAATTCAGTTGTCTCGTAATTTTCTTTAAGAGTAGTATAAGCACATTCATATAATTGTCTAGAAGTTGCTTTGAAGTAAAAATTAATGCGACTGTCAACATTAAAATAAGTTTGCCTCAAGTCAATCCAAACACCAGAAACCAGCTGAGTGGATTGTACTTGTAAAATTCCAAGAAAAAGTACAGCCATGTCACTGATTCTAAGGTACATATATCTGGAATGCTCAACCACTTTACATGTTAAGATGTAATTTGGTTACTAAAAGCCTCATTGTCAAACAGATCGACATCTGCTCCAATATCAAACATAAATCTAATAGACAATTATTGGTATTTAAACCAGCCATAATACTCTACCTGCTTTATATGTTCAATCCAGCCTCACACACACTCTACAATGTCATTGTAAAAATAAACAATCACATTAGTGAAATCTCAAAGCTATGAGAATAAACATTACATTTGACAGAGTAACCCAAACGCTAAAGGTTTAAAGGGAAAAAAAAAAAACCTATTTATGCCAGCTCTAAGTTAAAAGTTATACAATCAAATTTTGAAATTAAAACTTTTCTAGATTGGTTTTGTTAAGTTAAATTTACAGTTGGAAATTTGCTAACTCACAAGTAAATATGCTGGGAAAATGCCATAACTAACAGTTTTATGGCTGATGAAAAACAAACTTGGGATAAAGCATTTTTGCTAAACAGCAGGTATGTTGCTTTTGTCTTGTTTACAAATTGATTAAATTGAAGGGGGGGGGGGCGTAAGACCTGGCAAGACTTTGAAACCCAAATAACTTATAACTTTCATTATGTACCAAATGGCCATCTCAATTCATTAAGCTATTCTCATAATTGCTTATTTGAAATGCAACTTTCAATAACTGATAAAATTGATACTTTTTTTTTTTTTTTCTCTGCAGGAAATTCCAATAAACTGTATGAATGATACAAGACCTCAATTCTTAATAAGCAAGTCACCACACCAGACTATTTTGGCTTTATATCTATAAGCAAGATATTCAACATAGGGCTGATGTTTTATGCCTCAACCCAATCTGGCGAAGTGAGAATGAAAAGCAATTTACTCAACTGTCATTCATTTAAACTAAGCTATTAGGAGTTGCTTTCATGGACCATCTTCACTGTCAAACACTTTTGGACTAAAATAAAGTATGGAATTGTAAAATTCAAAATAGTTTACATATTTATTTCAATGATTTGGATGAATTAAATTTCAAAAAAAAAAAAAAAAAAAAAAAAATGCATGAGAAGCTTTAACTTCAAAAATACTTTAATCAGTTTCAGATTAGTTTGTGCAAAAAAAAGTGAGCACCAATAAAGTACCAGTCAAGTACTGGGGTCAATTTAATCAACTAACCTCCCACCTAGGTAGAAAACTGTCCTTTACTAAAGCTTGATAAGAGCATATTGACCCTTCAATAGACCATATGAAGATGAGGTGATCTGGTGACCCAAAATATATAGCTATAAAGGCTAAAATGTTTGAAGAATTGACGTTCAAGGTAAACTGCCCCATTAAAAAGGGCAACACTAGTGTGGAGAAAAAAAAAGTAGCTATTCTTAGTCCCCACAATCTAAGTAATGTACAATAAGCAGAGCTCGGTGAGACTTAGATACATAATTAAAATTATGAGTAATGGGTTCCCCCCCTCCTCTCCATGGGATCTAGATTTACAAATAGTCCCAAGGTATATAAGAGAAATGATATATGTTAAGACTTGAAAGATTAAATGTAATTAATGGTACAAATCCTAGTAACCTCTCTTGTAGTCATAGGCCACTGTATTGCTTGGCTTGGAAGTTGCTGCTGTAGTCGAGACACTGAATAGAAAAAGGAAAGTAACATCAGACACTAATAGCATAGGTATTAACATAATCATCGAACCAAATATTTGTTTCCTCCCACTTTAGGAGAAAAGGGGGGTTCTACTTTAATTCTATTTCTGCAACACTCCACTTTTACAGAACTGATACCAATAAGATTTTAGTGGTAGTCACGTTTCCATTTTATTCTTTTGAAAAAGATAAGCAATAACATTTGATTGATTCTGTTTTCCTGTGGCCCCGCCCCTTCAACTGAATGGCTCATAACATGTAAGTGTATATGCACAACAAATTTAAGTCATACCAGGTACACCTAAATGCAATCCAACATAACCTCTAAATTATAAGACCTTTTTCAACTATAGGACAGTTTAAAAACAAATCACTGAAAAGTACTCAAGGCAAAGACAATTTGAAGTAGTGGAATCAAGCAGTATTTAATTTCTTTTAATCATTGTATACAGTGTATCAGTTTTCTTTCTACTTTGTGCAAACTTTGGATTTTCTTCCCAGTAAGAACAATTTATACATAGCAACTTTTAAAAAAAAAATCATCCAACAGCTGTTTAAGATTCACTGACCAAAAATGCCAACTAAAGTCATTTATTGCATTGAAGAAAATAACTTGCAAGCTAGACCAACAGAATTGCAATCCCACCCCCCAAGAATCACAATGCTATGATGAAAAATGAATATTGCATAAGATGAGAATAAAATGGCTCATTTTCTTAGAAATCTTAATGTAACACTTTTTTTTTAGATGAACAGCCATGGGAAAATCTCCAAATCAATATTTCCAGAATTTTACGATGTGGACAAACTGCTGTACATTTCAACTCCCCTTCTCTAATGAACCTCCACAGTAGCATCGGGATTAACCTTTTTGAAAGAAATTGATTGCACAGTATAACAATCCATTTGCTTTTCTATTTCTTGCTTCGTTAAGATTTTAAAATCCGTTTTCCCTAAAAATAACATACTAATATATGCAACATTGTAGCCAGATATTGGCAAAGAAATGTGCACACCTGAACAGGTACAAGACATACTACACAATGGGGAAAAGAAAACAAAGCAATAAAGGCATCATTCATTTTTATTCAACCATCCTGCATACAGTCAGCATGCTTCCTCGTCCTCTCAGACAATATAAAACAGTAATATGGCAGTTACAATGACCTGACTTCACCCAAAGGTTTCATACAGGAAACTACCACCTATGGATAATACAAAGTTCCTTGTAATGAGGGACACATAGTACATACTTTAAAATAATGGTTTGGTTGCTTTTTTTGTTCTCATTTCAATTTTTTTTTTTAATATTGTGGAGCAACGAGCATGGCCAGAGTAAAAAAAAAAAAAAGTAACTAATACTACTACATCTGCAGGCAAGGTACATAGCAAAAAGCACTAAACATTCAAACAGTATCTAGCAAGACAAATGTTAAAATTGTTCATATGAAGGAAAGTGAAACTTTTTTAAAAGTGGGGATTGGGTAAGTTCTGGTAATACAGGTAAGATGAGCAATGGGCGACAAGCAAGTCCAGGTGGGTGTCATGCTCAGATTTTGCTGAAATAATTGAAGTTATGATACAAACTTATGAAGGAAAATAGCAGCTCCATGTGAATGGAAGATGTTTTAGTGTTCTGGCAGATGTTTTCAGGGTTTTTAAGTTTCTTTTCTTTTTCGCTTACATGGACCCAGAGTAGTGTTTAATTTTTTTTTTTTCCATTAACTCCGGTGTTTGCATGATGCTGATTCCATAAGTGCTATCACTTGCCCATCACCAATGCTGTATATTGCAGGGACAGATGCTGGGCAGAAGGAGTAGGTGGAGGCAGTCTTCGTTGCCATTTATCTATGTTAATACTTTCTCCCTCTGGACATCGAGTATGCTTTACTTTTGTAGCCAGAGCCAGGGCCCCTGAAATGTGACAAAAGCTAATGTTATGGAGGGCTAATCCATGCCGTTTTTGCTATCATAACTTCAAACACTTGCCTAATGTTCTTTCAGCCAACCAAAATTTCAAATCAATCAGGCAACTCTTATTGAATCAATAGCTCCAGAATCCAACATGTGCAATTTAGAGAAAAGTACTTCACTACAATAACTGCAATAGGTTGGGGGGAGGGTATTATGCCACGTTGCTCCCTTAGAAAAAAAGGCACTTATTAAAGGAACATGCAGAATTTGAAGGGGAGGGGATTGTTTTTAAAATCGTTCAGATCAAGCAGATCTCATTTTGTAACAAGAACCCATCTGCTAAGTGCCATGGATGGACAGTGATAGAATGAAGAGTTAAGAGAATTTAGAAAATAAGCTTAAGGACAGTAATTCTAAAATTGTACAAAAGATCTAAAAAGCTATAAAAATTACTTGATTGAAATTAAGGGAGTGGGTGTTAACTGTAATAAAGGTGATGCAACAATAGTACACATTAAACTGGAAAATTATAAACAAAACTACTGTTGCAATGAATTCAAAGTTTTGAATATTGAGGATAAGTATGAAATGAAAATGAAGTACAAATGAATTTCATTAAATGTAATTTTTTTAAAATGTTAAAAATCCATACCCCCCCCCCCCTCCTGTAACTTTTAAGGTTTCTTTATAATAAAAAAAAATTAAAAAAAAAAACACCAATGTAACAGCAACTAGGAAATTATCAGCAACAGTTTAAATGATCAAATGATTTATGTCATCTTGCACCCACCCCCGAACTGAATAACATACAGGGTGATCCAAAATTACTTATTTCAGAATTGATGGGAGTGGGAAAATAATAAATTCCAGACAAGCCTATATGTAATCGGGTAACACTGCTGCTGTTGGTGCTGCCGCTGCTACTACCACCTGCTTCTAGAAGATAACCCCTACTTTTAGGAAAGCGGGTGAGTGGTGAAAGAATATGGGAGAATGTCTATCTTCGATAGTTACTGCCGTACCATTGACCACCATATTGGCTCTGGTTGTTGCCACTGCCATAACCCTGATAATAACTCTGGTTGTAGTTCTGTCCCCACTGAGAGTGACTGCCACTGCCATAGCCACCACCTTGATTATTCGAGCTGCTGCCATAACCCCACTACAAAAGAGAAAAGAAAAATATTCAGCCAATTTAAAAGCAATGTTGGACATTAATGTTATAAAAAGAAACTGAGCACTGAAAGTTGATAACTTACATTTCCATAACCACCAGATTGAGATGAGGAGCCCCACTGCCCACCACCATAGTTGCCCTGATGGCTCCATGAACCTTGACTACTACCACCACCACCTCCACCACCACCATATGGTCTGTTGGAGGCCCAAGAACCGCCTCCATAACCACCACCACCACCGCCGCCGCCGCCGCCACCACCACTGCGTTGGCCACCAGATCCTTGGTATCGCTGAAATAAAAATTACAGATATTAGATTCAGATTAAATTACCTGTAGTTTTTTAAAAAATCCACTAGTTGATAATAAAAACCAAACCATTAGTACTAAAATATTTCAAAAGTATCATTGCACCCTAATAGAAGATAAAGAAAACTGCTTGCTGGAAATTATAGTACACCCCCACCACCCACCTCCCAAGAAGGAAAAAAAATATTTGCTGCCTGAAAAAGAATTTTGGCTCATAATACCAAACCGCCCAAAATCATATTCATAAGTAAATGAGATTTTCAGCACAAATCTCATTTGTACATTCGTGAAAACACAATTTCACTTTGTAAACAATTGAGTTTCATTTTCCGATATCAATCGACATGTAATTTTGATTGTGAATTTTAGATTTTTTCCAAATAATTTCGAGATCGATTTTTTGAAAATTAGTAATTCTGATAAGAAATGGATACTAGTTGCATTCCGTCAAGCAGTGAGTCAGAATTCAAGAATTCTCAACTGAAGACTTGGAGAAATCAAAAACTAATTGAAAAAAAGAAACCACATGGCATTTAATAATGAATCCGATCTGAAGGTGAATGCAGTGACTCTGAAAACTGATGACAGCGATAAAGAGAATGAATTTGCATCTGAATGGAGTAAAAATTTAAAAACTGTTTCTTGGGGGGTGATTTTTGTGAATTTTTACTTTTTCCACTTAGCTTGTTTGAAATGATTACGGCGGAAACAAACCGTTACGCTGAATGTAAACAAAGTGAAAAAAAGGATAGTTTGTGGTTTCCCACAAACTTGGATGAAATCGAAGCCTATTTTGCCATAAATATTATGAGCATTAGAAAACTACCCAGAATTACAAATTACTGGAGTAGCGATGAGCCTTTTGGAGATGAATATGTCTCCAGTATTATGACGGACTGTCATTGAATATAAGAAGCAAAATTTTTTTTTAAAAAAGTGAAATCATTCAACAGCAGAAAGTTAATCTGCTAGCAACTGCATACAGAGATAAGAGGCAGATCAATTTTCTATCTACCTGTGCACAACTACATGTGGATATAAAATGGTACACCATTTGTGAACCTTGATTACACATGGGTGGTGTAGATCGGCTGAATCAGATGATGTCTTATCCAGCTGGTAGGCTGGGGAATAAATGGTGGAGATACCTGGTTTGGTATACAGTAAAAATATGAGTATTGTTAATGCGTTTATACTATAAACCAAATCGGGACTGGCTCGAAAGCAATGCGACCATCTGCAGTTCCGTGCAGATATAGCAACACAGATGCAAGCTGCTTATTCCCCCCCCCCCCCAAAAAATAACTCTAGGGAGAAAAAACAAAGCCTGCAAGAGGGATATCCCTCTGAGTTCAGCTGATCTCCATAAATTAGCAAAAATCGAGGGTCGCAAAAAGCAGTGTCACGAATGCCTTCATCAAAAAAGAAAAACTCCCGGTGGACGGTCTATTGAAACGACTTTCCAATGTGCATTCTGCAAAGTTGCATTATGTAGAGTGGGGTGCTTTACAAGT
>JAOPUL010000839.1:40390527-40402399 GCA_027564515.1 Octopus rubescens | reverse complement strand
CTCTACCACCAGCACCACCACCACCACCATCATTATCGCCACCACCACCACTACAATCACCACCACCATAACCACCACCACCACCACCACTACCACCACCAGTACCACCATAAGCACTGCTTCGTCTGTCATTGTAGCGAGCCATTGGTCTGTCACGGAAACCACGAGATCCACCTCTACCGAAGCGGTCTCTGTCACCGTAACCTCCACCTCGGCGATAATCCCTTCGATCAAAGCGACCACGTCCTATAAAGAAATTAAAAAATAAAGCAATGAAATTACATGCGATCAATACCACAACTCAGGGTACTCACAGTATTCCAAAACTAAACATCTTTGTATAATGCAATATCAAATAATTGGGGACAATTACTAATAGCATTGGGAAAGATCAGGTGATTTACAAACAGAATTTCTAACCCAAATAGAGGGCCATGTCCAAATTATGCAATGTTGATACTAAATACACTAGAACCAAGTAATAACTTGATAAATTAGAAATTTTTCTTTTAGTCTTTTAAATCAGAATAGCTATATTCAAAACACTATTTCAAATAAAGTTCATATGACAAAGTTACTTAAGGAAAACCTAAAATTTAAAGACTTACCAAAGCGATCTCCCCTGAATCTTTTGGAAGGAGGTGGAAGAGCAGCTGCTCCTTCCTTCCTATATTTTTCAACCAATGGTTTAGCCTCTTCCTTGTCCAATTCAGCATATATTACAGCATCAAATAATGTGCCTTCTTCAGGAGTGCTAAAGTTGGCTAAAAGGGTAGAACTGGTTTAAGATTATATACACAAAACAAGCAAATATGTAAGAGATTAAAATAGGGGATGGGGGGAAAGTATATAAATATTCTTCAGGAGGAATGGAAATCATGGAGGAAAAAAAAAAATTCAAAAGAGGGAGAAAAAAAAAGCCCTAATACTAAGCCTGTACCCTAAACTTCATATATATATATATGTATGTATGTATATATGCTCTCCTGGGAGGATAACAAATCGGTGATAGCTTTAAAGCGATGCACAGGATAGATTTTTCTGTTAAATAGTAGCAATATGTTTTTAACAGCTGCGGAAGAGTTTTTCTACTGGAGTGACAGCAAGTGTCAGGTAATATTTTCGAGGCAAAATTAACACAGGAAATGAGTAGGTAATGATTCCATATTGTGCCAGTTACAGGCAGCAGGCCCTACCTTTCATCTCAAGCACCGCCTTTTCAGGTATCTCTTTGCCCTCTTCCTTCTCCCTTTGCGATATGCGTCTTTTGAACTCTTCATCAGTAGGTACTACCACAACTGCCTTGCGTTGAAAGCCTTCAAAAGGCGTCATTTTACGTCTCCGGGCTGATGCATACACGTTTGTCTAGCATGGTAATAAAGAACAATATAATCAATGTAGCTTCAGATGGCACTTCTCTCAGTCAATCGTAGACGATTGGCGTTGTCTCATGGCATATATGGTCGCATATATTAAAAACATCAGCCTCTTGCATCTGCAATATATTCTTAAAATGAAAAGATATCAATATTGTTCCTTTTTCCAGCACGATGTGGTAACAATGATCAGACCGCAGCAGGCAGCAGAAGCCATCAACTTTCTGTACTGAATATCCCAATCAATTACTCAAGAACTTACCAATGCCAGCTTCATAGAGACTATTTTAAAAGAAAGAGAAGTCCACCTATTGAGAAAGAGTCAAGAGCAGTATTACAAGGAAGAGTTTGTTGGGGACAGGGGATGTCTAGCAGCAGCAGCACTTCAGTACAAAACAGTTGAAAACATCAGCAGCAAGGATGTTCAGGAAGCCCAGGTGATTGAATGAGAAAATTCAGTATTTTAAGGTTATTAAAAAGAGAGAGAGAGATAAAAAAAAAAAATTTAAAAAGGATTTTGTAAGTGTCATTCTTTAGGAAGGTGAAAGAAATTTTACGAGCTGTGGGAGCAAGTCATGAAATTTAAAAAAGATTGGAATGGAACAAAAAAAAAAAAAAAGAAATTTCTTTTTATCAAAATAATTCAGTAATATTAAAATTACAAAAAAAAATTCAGCATAAAATAAAATATAATTTAGGATTTAAAAATTTTTTTTTCCAATTCTAAAAAGCTTAAAAACCACAAATACTGTGGTATAGAAAAATAAATAGACCAATGCAATTGTTTTCATATATTTTTTAAGGAAAAAGAATTAAAACTTTTAGATTGCTCTTCACACCTCCAGGTCCAATAAATGTGGGTTCAAGAATTATTTAAATGCTTTCATAAAAATATCAGCCAGAAAGCAGAAAAGAAAAATTCATTCACATGTCCCCCTGAAACTTCCTATATTAAATCGTAGAACGTAACTCAGGAGAAAGGACCTTATTCTGCAAGCCAAATGTTGTTATATTGGATTGAGGCATCGTGGGTATATTAGAGAGAAAAATGTGATTCACACACGAGTTAAAATAAAGAAATCAGTTTTAGATGCATTCAAATACATCGTGAATGTATTTAAGCAGTTATCTCTATTCATGAAACTGCAATGTTTAATCCATCATGATCACCGGAAGTGATGGCCATTAGCTACAAGAAAACTTTCATCATTTTACTGTTACCAACATGCAATATATTAGGGTAGGGATGGGGAACAGAATTTCCAGAAATACGGCTGATGATTTCATACATGCAACTGGTTGATTATAAAGGTTTCTGTGCTTCATGAAAATTCAGTGCAAACGTAGAGGCATGTTTAAAATAATAAAAAATTTTTTTAAATAGAAACATTTTTATATATAAATAACAGCTAATTTTCAACTGAAACGTGAAAAACCATTGAAGCAGCCAATTATTTAACAAAAACTGCTTGATTTCAAGGCTCAAAAAGGTTGCAACGACCCACAAATATCCAGCATCAATATACTAATAGTTAAAATAACATTGCATTAATATTTTCTATATATTTTTTCATATCTAAAATTTCCCATTACAGAAATAAAGTGGACAATTCTTCATTGAAGTAGAAATATGCTAATCGTCAAAAATGTTTTTCCAATTACAAAAGGAGAAAGAAACCAATGCACATCTTATTACACAAGATTGAGTTTTCAACTGAATTTAGAGTACTCTAAGCTAAAATGTAAACAGCTTCAAGAAATTTTTTAATTAATGATCCTGAAATGGCAAGTGTTTTTTTCCTTTCTTCCTGTTATTTGTTAAGGAAATGTTAAAAAAAAAAATCACTGGTTTCTTCAAAAGCATTTTCTATATGGTATATACACCAATAATATCAATAAATTTCAATGTTAACCCCTTTTTCCTTTTCTCTGCTTAGATTAATAATGTACAATGCATCAATAGCTTGCTGCCATTCTTGTGAAGCTAAACTTCCAACTAAGGTAATGAGATGTGCATGAAAAATATCAAGTAATGCTTATACATTTAGTTGCCACATCCTAAACAGCAGAATTTTCCACACTTAAAATGTCAGTATCCTACTGAGAGAAAAAAAATCTACACTGGAAAGAGATAGATAGCAATTTTACAATACCTGATCCAAGATGTAATTTCTTTTCTTGCGAGCAGCTGTTTCTATCATGCGATTCAGGCACTTTGTAGATTTGTCGATGAGGACATCCCAACGACCAGAGTAGTTCTTTTTACGAGGTAGACCCATTACCTTGGAGGAAAATATTTTTTTTTTTTTAATAAATCAAACTGAAGATCAAATCAAAATCTATTAACCACAATTTTTTAAAAATAGGTGAACACATTTCTCGCATTTTAATATACTTTCCTGTATTTATAATACCAAAACAAGACTTGTGCAACTGAGAGCCTACTGAGAACAATCTTTCCATTGGCAGAGGAAATTTACTTTAAACCAACCACTCCTTTATAAAAAAATGGTATACAAGTTTCAAATTTAATAGCTCAATGATTTTCAAATGCAACAAATTAAAATTAAATGCATCAAGCAGTACTTGGTGTACAGTGGAAGTTAGACTGACTTTTCCAAAGACACTACATCCCTAGTAATCCTCATGGTTTGAAACCAATTAACTATTTACTCTGCGTTATTTCAATTTGGTTGTTCCATATAATATCCAAAGACTACATAAAATGTGAACGAAGTAGAACACACTTGGCAAAATTAGACTAAATATGAGTATTTAGGAAGCTCAATAATATTGAATAATTTTAGATTTAAAACATTTCAATGATTTACCTGTATATACTTGTAATTAGAGCAGTTTAGAGACTAAATCTCCATATGTGTAGTCATTCAAAACATCACTTCATTATATAAAAATTTAGTTGTTTTACATGATTAATTTAGAATTTAAATGAAACAAGTCTGAAAAGGTTTTCACATTTCACCAAAACAAAAGCTCACCACATTTCTAAAATTTCTAGCATCTAGCAGCAAGTTCAGATCAACAAGTTCACTCTTGAAAGATATTCTTTTGTCTAGTAATCTTTATAACTTTATCATTAATATAAGTTTAAGGAAAAGATTTGTAGTATCTATAAATGATACAAATTTGCTTCAGATGCACTTCAGAACCATCTTTGATACACAAATAATTCAAATACAAACTATTTGAGATGCATAGAGAGAAATATATATAAACCTAAGAACATTACATTTTCCCTTTTACTCTAGTAAGCTAAATAATATGGAATGGTAATTCAAAACAAGATGTTTAATTGATAAAAGACAAAAATCGTTGCATAGCTAATAGCTGTTGTCACTAACTGCAATCAGCCAATGGCTTGATCACCTTAGTATATCATAAAAACAAATTTCTCATTTCTTACAGTATCTAATGAGAACAGTGCAAGAATTGTACAAAAAGAGCAATTAGTGAAATTTACTGAATTCCTGGACATCAGAATTATTGGAAGTGTAAAGAATTTTACAGGAAAAGCATGGCACCAGTAGCAAATACCAGAGAATGACAAATGTATTTGACAAGCTTTAAGACGTGTTAAACACCACTAGATAAAAAAAATTTTTTTTAAACCTGTGCTCTACAAATAAAAGCTTATTTTAGCATTATTTTAGGATAAAGTCGCTTTTCTATAATGAATTGTGAAAATGGTTTCACTATCTCTAAACTAAGCAAAAAAAGAACAGACAGCATATTTGGGCTACGGTGTTGCAAGGAGAAATAAGCCACAGGACTGAAGTTTGAAAGACAAAACTGAAGAAAATTGTCAAGTAATCCCTATAATGTAAAGAAAGTTTTTTTGGTTATGCAATTAAGAAAACAAATGGCACAGATATAAATGTAAAAAAAAAAATTTGGCAAGAGGCTGTACATATTGAAGTTCAATATGTAATTTGCATGTACAGTAATATTGCTGGAAAAACAACTTATCTTGGAAAGTCAGTTAATATTTTCTCTCAACCTATTCAATAGTAGGAATATACCATTTTGAAGCACAGCATTGCCTTATTTATTTATGGTAATTTTTTGTATTAACTGCTATTTTTAACTATCAAATTAAAAATGAAGAAAAATAAGTAAATTTGAGCAGTATTATAGTGAAAATAAATGTACAACACTAATTCCAAAAATGTTGTAGAGGAGACAACCTTAAAAACGAAGATCAGAGGACCTGCAATCGAGTGTCATAATTGAAGTGAATCCATTCCAAAGGTTGCAGGAGTAAACACCTGCACCACATTGGAAATTAATACCTGCTCAGTGCTCTTTAAAATTTTTTTTAAAAAAAGCAATGTTTCTCAATTACATAACATTTAAGCAAAAATGGATTTACTAATGTGAACCATAACGCTGTTTCAAATAAAAGTTGCATGAAGAATATATGGTCAGCAATTGGAGGTTGACCCATAGAATCATCCATTTCTAAAAATCTTGGTGAAACCATCACAACAGAATGTCAGGAAATCCACAAAATCCACCAATTATCCCAAGCATTTTACATCTAGCAGCAGTCAATTTAAAAGGTGCCATTCTTCTTCACAATACCCCCAAATATGTCTCGCAATAAATCTACAGAAATTGAACAGTAGTGCAAAACTATATCAGCTTTTCTCAAGCATCTTGTTGATTTCCTGCAACCAAGCAGTAACTCAAAATGGCTTCCAAATTATTTGTTCTAAGACTCCAGATTCTATGCTACCAGAATATACTACATACAAAAAGTATTTACTGAGCCAATATATAAATTGATGCAACACTTTTGCAACAATCCAATATTATAAGCTAAACAATATATATTTCAAGTGATACCCACCTTCATTTTTTCAATGATGTTATTGGTACCCAAAACATTGAATTTCTTCTCTGGGTTAGCTTTTGAATGTTTATCAGCCCAGAAAGTTTTGCCAGCACCAGGTAAGCCAACCATCATCATAATCTGACAAAGAAAGATATCAATTTAAAACAATTGTCAGTAAAGATCATTACTAACAGTAAGATACACAAAGCAACTGACAATCTAACTGGATAAATTGAACAGAATATGATGCAAGAATCATATCTGTATAACAAATTTATAATAAATGTTTAAGTTGCTAACAATTTTACAGCAGCAATTATCAGGGTCAATGTTTAAATAGAGAAAATTTTAAATATATTGATGTGAATAATTCCACATACTTCACATTCTTCTTTTTTAGCAGGTGGCAATGAACCTCTCACACGCTCTTCTAAAGGTACTGTTGATAAAAATGTGAACTCTTCTTTTAATGGGAACCATGGCTCTTCCTATAAATAAAAAATTTTTTTTTTTTAAAAAGCAATTTATTATACAAGCCTCAAATGACATTTTGCCAACTAACAATGCTTTAATATCCTTAAATTACATTCTAACATTCAGTTTTTTTCCTTTTTCAGTATGATTATTGTAGTTACATTCTTAAAAGAGAGTTGTAAGGTGATCAAACTAAAATAAAACCAATGTACAACATGTTAGAAAGAACCACTTCCACTCACAGCAATGGAATTGGAAAGATTTTTTGAATTACTAATTGATTACTAATCAAAGTGCTACAAGTAATATATGAAGAGGACTTTGAACTATTTTTGAATTTCCAATGTGTAAACTGAAGAACTAATATGGAAAAAAGATCATTAGTATCTGTGGCAAAATAAAATCCACCCAGTCCACTTTTTTTTTATTTTATTGGTTTGTTTGCAACTCATCTAGCATGGAAAACTAGATATAAAATGGCAAATAAATCAGATAACAGCATTGAAAATGAAAACAGATTTTCAGTGAAAACAAGATACATTCTCTTGAGACAAAACAATCTGGAGAAAGAAGACACCTGTACATAGGAAGGAGTAAGTTGAAAGAAGCGTGCCATGCTCTGGGACAAGCAGATCAACTGCCCAAGATGTTCTGGATTGCACAGGTTTTTAGTTTAGACCACTTGAAATCAGGTCTCGCACAGGTTTATCAAACCAGTTTTTAAATATTCCAAAACGGGAAAAGCACACCCTAGAATTGAGATAACTATTCTGGGTTGTTTTTTTAAGCATTTGAAAATTTCATGGGTGTTCTTAAATGGTAAGAACTGCTGTGTATTTGCTACCTGTGAGTGGAACACAAATGAGCTGTTAGTAAAACTGAATTACACAAGAGGAATCAATGTAATGTGTTAAAGAGGAGACCCAGTTGGTATGGACATGTTATGTATATGGAGAATGAAATTTGGATTAAAATGCTGGGCAATAAAGTGGAAGGAATATACAAAGATATTGATATTCCATTTATGACATTTTATATATTTTGCTTAAAATTTTTGAAGATTTTAAAAAGTTATATATTGTATTTTAATTAGATAGTATATTTCCTATATATCAATGAAAATTCTATAGATATTGATAAAACTGAAGCTAAGTTTATCCATTATGTGTTATTAGAAAGTATCAAAATCTAAAGAAACATTGTATACAGCTTATTCTATCATTTTGGGGGTTTGTAAAGTTCAAGATGCAGAATTCTAAGAGCTTAAAATAAAGTGTGAAAATGCCTCTCACTTTCCTTACCAAAGGAAACTAAACTTACTTTTTGTCCAAAATTACATTCAAATTCAGTGTTCTTAGTCAAAATGTGGGGAAAGAGAGCAACTTCCCCAATTTCCTCACGGTCAATTTCAAAACAAACTCCAAGGTCTTCTCCATTTTTATTGAAGGAAATGGTTGGGGGATCACTTTCCCAATCCTAAAATCATTAAATAAACATTTACTATTATGTGTAACATGAACATCGATAAAATGTAGCTTGTATTTTTTTTTTGTGCAAGGAACAACTTTTTTATATCAATGTTAAAATATTTAACCATTGGTCATTTAATTGCAGCCAAGTGTAAGAGAAAATTTAGACAATTCAGACTTACCAAATAAGAAGTTATAACATCACCACTACCAAACTTCTCGCCATAATCTTTGAATTTGCAATCTGTTGAAGCTTTACCAGTTCCTCCATATCCATGGGAAAGTGGCACTTCACCTGAAAATTAGAAGTAAATAATCACCTTATTTGGATTCAATAATAATAATAAAAATAAGCTGACTACAAATATTTTTTGAAGACTAATAATTTCGATACTTAAAATCACTAGATTTTTTTACCGATTTAAACTATGCCGTGTATACATTTTAGATGACATTGCTGCAAACTACTGCTTCAGTCCAAAGCGATTTTAATCTTTTAGCAGTCAAATGTAATCATTTACACACATCGTTTTGAATTTATCATACATTAAAGCTTTGAAATTTCAATATGATTGTTTATTTTTATAATATGGGTAGGTGTGAGAGGTTGGATGTAGTCAGTTTGAATATGAAACAATATTTCGGCACGATATGGTCAGTTTAAATACTAAGAGGTTAATAAAAATAACTTCTACAAAAGATATCAACTATTGAATATTCTCACCTAATTGTAAATTTGAGGCATCTGTTGACCAACCAACTCTAACAACATTTGGATTTGGTTCTTCTGATGGCAAATGACTGACATTGAGCTCTTCTCCAATCTGAAATGGAAATATTTTCAGGTATATAGTTTCCCCTTGCCCACATACTTCAAATTAGCAATAATCAAATCTATACATTTTTCTAATGATAATCAAACAAATTATCTTAGGTTAATTTGTATTTTGTAAACTTCCAATAATCAAAATGAGAAATCAAAACAAATCGAGATTCACGAAAGCCTCAAATTTAATATCAGTAATTCAGAATTTAAGTAAATTAGAACCTTATGTTGAACACTCACTTTAACTTCAAAAGCAATCTTGCCATTTGTAGCTCCATAACTTGATCGAGCTCCAGCCCACATAAAGGCAAAACCATCTGCAGTGAGGGGGTGTGCCTTAACATTGCTCTCATCAATACGAAGATTCAAGTCAGAATTATCTGAATAATAAAAAAATTCAGAATGAAAATGAAAAGCAAAGATTATACAAGAAGATAATGCTTTGAAAATAAGACGATTTGGGGAAGAAAAAAATTCTTACATCTGTCCAAAATAACTTCAGTTGACTGAACCCAGCTGTCATCTTCCATTTCCACTTTTTTAGCTGCAGGACTTCTCCTGGAAATTAAATGCATGTCAAATGTAATAATTTGGAATAAATTGGTTCTGCTTAAGCATGTTTGGTTTTACAATACAGACCAACCGATAGCTTTAATGAAATATTTATGATGACATTTCACAAATTCATCTACAATTTAGTCATCAGAAGAAAAAGATCTAACAGTTATAGTTATAATAAAAGGAGCACAAAGAATACAATACTTTTGTTCATGGACCTAGTTGTTTAGGCCTATGTCAGTCTAGTTCAAACAGGCCTGTTATATAATCAACAGGATTTCAGCCAAGTTTTCTTTTCTAACAATGCATTCAGGACATTATTCAGTGTCATTTAAAATAATTAGTGGCTATTTCTAGCATTTCAAACACCTGATCAGGGACTCGTATATAGGTTCTTAATAATTATATAGACTAATTTCCTAAACAATATTGTGAAAGATCTGTTTCCATCTTTACTGGATATCCCTACAAATAGTGTTCTGAACCAAATATTTAGTTTTATTTGGTTAAAATTTTAAAACAATATTTCTCTTATTAGAAAGAAAATATTTTTATTTCGCATTATCCAATATTACCCTAAAATTAAACTCAATTCTCAGCGGAATGGTTAGTCCAATGTAAATATATATTTTCCCCCAAGAGCACTAACAGAGTGGAAAAATTTCTAAAAGCAATTGAGGAAGCAGTCAGACCTGGGTGAATGCCTTCCACGATCACGAGACCGAGAAGTTGAACGACGAGAATGATCTCTTGACCTTCTTTCTTTGGAACGAGAACGCTTTCGTTTTTGGGCTTTCTTCTCTTTTTCATCTGCAAGAAATAAGTGGGCTTTATAAAAACATATCTAAGCAAAAAATTTTCTCAGAAAAGTGAATCAAGATATATGCAAAGGAATCCTATCAATATCAACTGGTTATAATGAATCCAATTTGCACCAAACCTAAGAGTGTTACTTTGGTTACGAGTAGAAAATATACAAACTTAGCTTTATTGACCGACAGCCACAAAATATCTTAGGATTCTATATTACAAAAATTAAAAAACATCCAACGTAATAGATTTTTTTTTTGCAGAGAATGACTAGCATTAAAAGAAAATACTGAAAGGCTCCATGATAAAGCACTTATCACACTAATGAATACCATTCACACACATCCATCCATATACACAAGGAGTCAATCTTTTTTCCCCCCATGCACCTACAAGAATGTATATAAATTCACCTGTCCAGCAGCATAACTTTTTTTTTCTTTTTTTTTTTTAACTTTTCTAATTATCCCTAAACCCTTTTGAAAAGAATTTTGACTCACAAGACCAAAACTGCCCGAAATCATATGTAAATGAGAATTTCAGCGCAAACCTCGTTTGTACATGTGAAAACACATGATTTCACTTCGTAAACAATTTAGTTTCATTTTCCGACATCGATCGCCGTGTAATTTTAATTTTGTGAATTTGGGGAGATTTTTTTCCAAATTGCTGATGTCTATTTCCTGAAAATTAGTAATTCTGATAAAAATGGATACTAGTTGTATTGTTAAGCAGCATGTCAGAATTTGAAGGATTCTCAACTGAAGACCTGGAGAAATCAAAAACTTTAATTGAAAAAACATGGCATTTGATAATGAATCCCATGTTTCAATTTCCAAAAACTGATGACAGCAATAAGGAGGAATGAATTTGCATCTGAATGGAGTAAAAATTTAAAAACTTGTTTCTTTCGGTGATTTTTGTGAAGAAGCTAGACCCAATTCAGTCTTTCCGAAGAGAGAAAACCATTACTTTTTCCACTTAGCTTGTTTGAAATGATTACGGCAGAAACCAACTGTTACATTGAATGTAAACAAAGCGAAAAAAAATTGGATGAAATCAAAGCGTACTTTGCCATAAATATTATGGGCATTAGAAAACTACTCAGAATTAGAAATTACTGGAGTAGTGATGAGCCCTTTGGAGATTAATATGTCTCCAGTATTATGAAGACAGTTTATAAAATTATCGCAATATTTGCATGTGAGAGACATGAGCAGTACACCAGTACATGGAGAACCAGGCTTTGATCCCTTATTTAAAATAAGGTCCCTCATTGACTGTTCAAAACACATAAAACATTTTATAAACCAGAGAGATTCTCTGTTGAGGGTATGGTGAGCTATAAATAAAGGTCAAGTATGTTTTCAACAGTATATGCCAGGAAAGCCCACAAAATGGGGGATCAAAGTTTGGAAGATATGCGTATCGAATACTGGGTACTGCTCTGGATTTGAATTTTATACTGGTAAAAGAGATAACTATGTAAGCCAGCATGGCTTAG
>JAOPUL010000839.1:40374542-40390427 GCA_027564515.1 Octopus rubescens | reverse complement strand
ACTTTGATTTCCATCCATGTGATTTCAAGTTCAGTACCACAGTGCAGCACCTTGAGCAAGTGACTTCTACAATAGCATCAGTGTGACTAAAGTCACCTGAGTGGATTTGGTAGACAGAAACTAAAAGAAGTCTGTTCTGTATGTGTGTCTTAAATGTCTTCACATCACATGACACATGTCAACACACATCAACATGAGAATATGTCCAGACATGGGAAATATTACCTTGCTTGGAAACTGGTCAGGGCTGATAAGAGAAAAACATCTGGCAGTAAAATTTCTGCCTGACCCAGGAAAGTATGGATAAGTGGGTTTTCTTTGCAGGTATTTGCTTGCGTGGAAAAACGGACATTAAAGGATGATGATGATGATGATCTTCATTGATTTACTGTGCAACTCTCCATGCTTGCATGGGTCAGACCGCATCTGTTTCCTAGCAAATATCGCTAATTGCAGGACATGTTTACACAGGCGATTGGAAAAGAATAACACTGCTTGTATAATGGTGGCATTCATTTACAATTATAACATGCTGTAAATACAGGGAGACACAAACACACAAGAATATATATATATATATATATATATCAGGTTGTCTGGAAAGTTCTCTGAGCGATTTCAGGATTTGTGTTTTTAACCCTTTCAAAACCAAACTGCCCATAACCACCCGAAAAAAATTTTGTCTCATAATACCAAACCACCTCAAACCGCCCAAAATCATATATTCATATGTAAATGGGAATTTCAGTGCAAATCTCGTTTGTACATTCGTGAAATCATGTGATTTCACTTCGTAAACAATTGAGTTTCATTTTCCGACATAGATCGACGTGTAATTTTGATTTTGTGAATTTTAGATTTTTTTCCAAATTTTTTCGAGATCAATTTTTTGAAAATTAGTAATTCTGATAAGAAATGGATACTAGTTGTATTCTGTCAAGCAGTGAGTCAGAATTCGAAGGATTCTCAACTAAAGACCTGGGGAAATCGAAAACTTTAATTGAAAAAAGAAACCTCGTGGCATTTGATAATGAATCCGATGTTTCAATTTCCGAAAGTGAATGCAGTGACTCCGAAAACTCTGATGAATTTGCACCTGAATGGAGTAAAGATTTAAAAATTGTTTCTTGGGGTGATTTTTGTGAAGAAACTGGACCAAGTCACATCTTTCTGAGGAGAAAAAACCGTTGGACTATTTTTTTTTACTTTTTCCACTTAGCTTGTTTGAAATGATTACAGCGGAAACAAACTGTTACGCTGAATGTAAACAAAGCGAAAAAAAAGATAGTTTGTGGTTTCCCACAAACTTGGATGAAATCAAAGCATATTTTGCCATAAATATTATTATGGGCATTAGAGAACTACCCAGAATTTCAAATTACTGGAGTAGCGATGAGCCCTTTGGAGACGAATGTCTCCAGTATTATGACTAGGATACGGTTCATAAGATTATAGCAATATTTACATGTGAGAGACACGAGCAGTGCATCAGTACGTGGAGAACCAGGCAATGATCCCCTATTTAAAATAAGACCCCTCATTGACTGTGTTCAAAACACATATAAAACATTTTATAAACCAGAGAGATAGCTCTCTGTTGATGAGGGTATGGTGGGCTATAAAGGCCGAGTGCATTTTCAACAGTATATGCCAGGAAAGCCCACAAAATGGGGGATCAAAGTTTGGAAGACATGCAAATCGAATACTAGGTACTGCTCTTGATTTGAATCTTATACTGGTAAAAGAGATAACTATGGCTTAGGGTATGATGTGGTCTGGAATTTATCACTTCCATACCATAACCAGGGCCGTATATTATATTTTGACCGGTTTTTCAGTTCGGTCAAACTTGCGGAGAATTTAGATGCAGTAGCAACACATACATGTGCTGCTATAATCACTAGTAGAAAAGGACTACCGTTGGATATAAAAAAAGCAAAATTAAAAAAAAAGGTGAAATCATTCAACGACAGAAAGGTAATCTGCTAGCGACCACATACTAAGATAAGAGGCAGATCAATTTTCTATCTACCTGTGCACAACCACATGTGGATGAAAATGGCACACCATTTGTGAACCTTGATTACAACAGGTACATGGGTGGTGTAGATCGACTGAATCAGATGTATTAATATCCAGTTCGCAGGCCGGGGGATAAATGGAGATACCCGGTTTGATAAAAGAAAAGCTCCCAGTGGACAGTCTATTGAAACGACTTTCCAATGTGCTTTCTGCAAAGTTGCATTATTTAGAGTGGGGTGCTTTACAAGTTTCCATGATAAAAATACTGTTCATTTGTATATGTGTGATTTAATTTTATATTTTCAAATTTACTTCGTTTTTATTCTTTACCTGAAATTTTAATTTGCCTGCAAAGTGAGTGACCAATTTTGATTAATTTCTTTGTGTATTTGTGTGTGGTAGAGTTTATTTCATCTACTTGATAGTGTATTTTATTTTCTAGTTTTCTTCAGACAAATTCCAGTATTTTGTTCTATTTATACCTTTATGGTACACCTGTCTTTTGTGTTTAAATTCAACTGATAAATCCAATAATATACACAATTCTTCTATAGTAAAATGTTGTATACCCAATTGAATAATAATTAGCTTAATCCATTTTCTATAGAGACGTTTCAACAAAATTTAAATAATATTATATTTTGATGAAGTTACTTGTATTAGTCAGAGACAAAAATTGTGGAAAAGAATTGGTTGAGAACCTTCGTTAAATTTTCTCACAAAAATCACGTTGATAAATAAAAAAAAAAGTCAAACATATTTCACACAAATGTTTTATATCATGTGAATATACATATATCTACTATGAGTATTTTAGAGCCCCCTCCCCCATTTTCTGTACTTTTGCTTTCATTCCGGTCCTTATAGCTACTTTCATCCTTCCCGCATCACCAAACCATAGCTGTATGCAGTTTTTCCTTTAGTTTCAATAACCTACTCGTTAGCACACATTCAGTCCCATAAAATTCTTTTACACATTTCATTAGCCACTGTTAGATTTAATTCACCTACCCCAAAGTAATATTTTCACACCATTTCTAAAATCCATGCCAACATTACTTCAATCTATAGCTTTCGCGTCATATAACCCTCTTACACTTCCGTTCTTTCCATCTTCCAGTATACTTTATTACTTGCCATCACTTTTGTTTACCCAGTGTTCACCTTCATACTTTTTGCCTCCAGACAATCTTTCCACCTATTCATCTCTGTGCTTGATCATCTGCATATAATCCCTTCAGCATTACCAGTACACCCTTTCCCCGCCGTATTCAACAAAAAAAAACAAACTTCATTCCAGTCAAGTTAGGTTTTTGATTTCCTATAATTCATAGGGATACATAAAGAGAAAGCCTACAAATAACAATTAGGCAATACTAGAGAATGCAACTTCAATATTTTGAAGTTGGAACCAAACGATAGGAACCAATCGATATAATACAGCAGTGAAAGGGTTAATACTGACCTCTGATGCACCTTAAACTCATTCCTGCTTCACCAATACACATGCTGTTTTAACCAACCATTCCTCCACTTGCAACTCAATACTCATGTCACAAAAAGCCTTCTACAAATCTAAGAAACTCCCTTTTGTTCCTTTGCCCCACAAAAATTGCATACCTACTGCTTAAAACCCCAGCCAAAACTTTTAACCTCTTATGTTAGTTGCCTTACAATCTTAACCACCTTCCACCAACCCCACTATCAATCCCTAAGTTCTTTAAACACTTTTCCCATTTGTTCTTGTTACATTTTACTGCTTCTTCCACTACCATGCACCTCCCATCTGCTTATCAATCCACTTCCCTATACCACCAGGCTTGCAAGGGTTTTTAGTGATTCTTGTCTATCCACAACATCAGCTCCTAGAAAAAAAAATGTTTTCAGTGACAACCACATCATCCTCTTCTATACTCAGCTTCACTCGAGTTTTCCTTACTGTCAGTTTTTAACCTCTACAGAGTTTTCTACCACCATCACACTCAAGTTAGACAAACCTAAATGGTAGTATCAACCTCTTCTCCAGGATTACTTTTCCATTCTGAAGGTTATTCTTGCAGTAGTGGACAGTTCACACCAATCTATTTGGTATAAACTGCTTTCCAGAAACACCTATTATAGATTAACAAACCAACACTAAAATCGTTTTCATTACCTCAAATCCCCGCTTGCCAAAACATTCTCTCTAACACTGACTTGCTCATTGAGTTCATTACCCTTCCTAGCACAAGTTTCACCAACTATTCACTCATCACACTGTCCATATTTTCTACTGAAATCAAGGCACAATACATTCATACATTATTGCTACAAACTTACAAGCCTACCTTCCTCTTACACTTGTTACCTTCAACTATCTCCACACATGTTAACTCTTCTGATCAGTTTGTCTACCTCTAAACTTTGTTATCATCCCTACATTCCACACCCCCAAACCTTCTCTTCAAGCAACTTAGCCATCATAAAAAAAATTTAACTGTCCTTGCTATCAGTCTCACTCACTTCTGATGACAGAATGGGGATCCCATGGTGTAGTTTGGGCTATAATCATACTTATCATGAGCTCCTTTGCAGCCAGATGCCAAACCTTTGACTTAGATGGAAAACATATTGTAAACCAGGGCTGACACAAATCTACATCTGGACACATGAGTATGTATGTATAATATACACACACACATAAGACATCTCAAAATATGGAATTTTAATTGAGCTATACAGAGTAATTCAAAATGAATGGTCCACCTATCTCGACATACTGTACATTTGGTTGTTGCCCCAATTGGAAGTAGAGATACCCAATTTCATTATGCAGCAAGACATTAGCATAAACCAACATCTAGAATGCTGGATTGAAATGATTTGGCATTGGTAGCCTCTACCCCCAGGTCTCCCAACCTAACGCCTTATAACATTTTCTTTTGGGGGTATGTGAAAACAAGGTGTTCATACCTCCACTTCAACAGGACTTGGGGGGAGGGTTAAAGCAGCAGATAGACAATGCACTCAACTCAACTGATCAGGCTTATGCTGGAACGGGGGTGGCAAGAACTAGACTATTGTGTAGATGTCTCAAGTGGAAAAGGACACTCACATTCAACATCTGTGACTGTCAGTAGAAACAGTTAACCTTTTATGTTACATCAGTATTTTTGCAATAAATGCACTCATATGTACCAGTCATTTTGAATTCCTTGTATTTTAAGAAAGATTTAAGTGTGAAAAATAAAACACGATCCCATTCATAAACAGAATATCTGACTTGAGATGAGGGTAGGTTTTTATTTTGCAGAATTGCCTCATTTAAAAGAATTCAGAAAAATGTTTCTAATAAAGAGTCAATGATACTCCAAAATTGTGGGGAGGGTGGTTTAATTCTAAATTTTGGGGGTTTTCTTTCCTTTTTCTGTTTAACCTCCAATGGTTAAAACAGGTATTATATTGTGTCAAGTGAGGTATACCAAAATATATCAATTCTTATAACGAATTTATCAATAAGATGAAGGTTTTGAATAATGTAGAATGGTGTTGTCTCAATACTTTACATACAAACAACAAAAACTATTCAAAAATTTGTAAATGGTGATGCTGAAATTTCAAAAATAAAATAACCAAGCAACTAATATTGAAGATATTCTTTTAAGTCTTTATAACGAGCTCAAGATATTCATTTTTCAGCAAATTTTTTACTGTGTATGTTCACTTCTCAAATTTTCCATGTACTTTTTATTGAAACTAAATGAATTCAAATATCTAAATTTGGTCCAATTTTTATACCAAAACCTTTTATATATGCTTCCTATTGCTGGCAGGAGTTGACACGATCAGAGCTATTTAGTAGGAGCCACTGCACTTAAAAACTGGTGTTTGTACATGTCATTTGACCTGGCTAAAAGAAGAGGTATATCCAGCTATAGCTGGATGTTAAGTCTTCCTTTAGCCAACCATTTAGATTACTGAGAGTATTTTCTTTTGATAACAATCAATGCTAGAGACAAAATTATCCCTCTAACAGTGTAACATGGTCATTCCGATAATGATATCAACCAAAAAAAAAATAGTATTTTCTCAAGTTTTTAACATGGCATTCCTCAACAATTGGCATGTAAAAATGCCTTACACATTTAAGAGTAATGAAACTTTGAGGCGATATATTTGCTTTCTACAGTAAAAGAACTAAAAGAACCTCACAACCTTACACTTTTTACCAATAGCGTGAACTAGCACTAGAGGAAATGAGACAAGTTCCATCGTGACAAATTTTATATTTGATGCTTGGCACCATGTCAAATTGATTAACAAAAGCATTTCAACTGTTACCATACTGGACTACATTATCTTATATTCTTTTTAAGACTGAGATTTAGCTGCCAATTCCCGCCAACAGCCTGACAAGCTTCAACTGTTTTTTTCTTCTAAATTTAAGACTGTGAAATCTTTCTTACCTTTAGCCTGATCTCGTTGTCCATCATCTTGAGAAGTTTCATCGATGGTTTGAAATTCTTCTCCTTCTGGCATCTCATCGCAATTTTGTTCTTCCTCCTCCTCTTCCTCTCCTTCACCAACATCATTATCGCCATCCTACACAAAGAACAAAAGTCGAATGAAAAAGTTACAAAAACCTATCAAAATTATTAACTGCTTATTTAGAAAAAAATCTTAGATGTAAACGTATAACTATATATACCTCGTTGCCATCAACTTCAAGGGCAGACTCATCCATGTTACCACCATCTAAATCCTGAGAAGATTCGTCCGGTGCTTCCTCTTCAAGTAAAGCATCATCTCCAAGGGAATCGTCATCTGCCACTGGAAATATATTGACAATATAATTAAATGACAATTTAGTATTTATTCGTTTGAAAATGGTAAAAAACGTACTATCCGATGGATCAATTAGGGCGACAAAATAAAAAAGTATTAATTTGTCCGAAAAGGTATATTTTGGACATTAACAGCGACAGATTAATCATTAGTACATCATTGGTTCCATATTTCCAAAAAATGCCAGAGCCCATACCTAATTTTATTGACGACCTGTCACTATAATTTTAAAAAACGTCTCTGTAATTTATAAAGTTTTGAATGGAAAATTTACACAAAATCATATAATGTATCTTATAGCAGATGAACACCATCTTTTTTTTAAATTAAAAAAAAAATGTATTCTATTAAATGGACATCACGAATCACTTTGCCTAACATCGAAATGAACTTATTTTTAACACGTAAATACATCGGAAAAACCGAAAAATAAAAATGCTCAATATCACCAATCGTAGCTATTCCTGCTCCGAATTCCCGTCAACGAGCAATCGCATCCCTCAAATATCAAACCGCGCCGTCACGCGGTGAACCTTTCCTCTAAATGATTCTTAAACACTAAAGTCGTAACTCCAATCGACCCAAGAAGAATGAAGTTACCGAAGTCAACATTCAGATCCAGAAACTTAGGATAACTATTCACTAACAGAAAATCCATAGCAACTGGATGGATATCAACGAGGAAGTCTTAGAATACATGATGGTGGGTTTATTAAAAAAAAAAGTACAAGACACCGAATATAAGCACAAGGAATTTATAAATTAATTTCGTAAGACTGCGTTGACGTGCGTGCATTTATGACCACAAATGGATGAAACAAGACAGGTTTTCTGTTGAAAGATGCTCTAAATTTTAGAATCAAACGTGCTCAACAAGACTTCATGGCCCATTGAAACATCTTTAAAGGTTGGTTGCTAGACTGGTTGATAACCCTGTTAAATGTTTGGGGAAGAAGAAAGGACACAAAGCAACTTTGGTTGCCAAATCGAGCCGCCGCAATCACTGACCTCACCCCCGCCCCCTACTGATTTACATAAAACCTGCCGCCATCAACTAACACGTCTTCTAAAAACCTAGTTCATTCAATTAAGTAGCATGTTTTGTGAAATATCTTCCTTTTCGATTTAAACATATTGGCAAAACCAGTTTTGGTATTGTCAATTAAAATATTAATTACATGATTACTTGCGTTTATAATTTTTTCGATGATCATGAAAACACCTTTTGTTCTTGTAAAACATACAGAAATGGATATGAAAAATTGCCACAAACTATGCTTTGGGTTTCTTTTAAATAATTAAATTAAATCAATCTTATTTACGTTACTCGTTATATTTTATTTACATTTCAAAATCACCAATCTATTCCAGAAACCCATTGTGACAAAACCATTTCAAATTCAAGAATATTTCATGTCGATACAGATTATCCGCTAACATGAAAACTTACATTTCTTAAAAAAAAAGTTTAAAACAATATTGCTATAGAAAAAAAAAATAAACAAAACGGTTATTAAAAATTTATATTAATTTGAAAAACAAGCAAAAAAAAATTGTAAAGAGAATAGTAAAATCTGAAGAGACATAAAAATGCAGATAAGACAACGTAAAAACAAGATGGATACCGTTGAAGCTCAATATTGAAGCATTAGCCAGCAATGTAATACAATGGAGGGAGAAACATAAAGAGAGCGGTTACCTCTAATCTTTGTCTTCTTCATTCGGATAGTAGTTGAAATGATTTCTCAAAAAGGAATCAAAAACCCAAGTTATTAAATTGCTTCCTCAAAATATTTAGAGAACAAGATTCTTCCTGCGACTGTTTAAGCTAAGAGGCATTTAAACCTAAAAATGCCCGACGTGCAGACGTTAGCGGCGGAGAGATAAGACTAGAAAGAAAGGCTACGCCTCCCCTTCCTCCTTTAACTATATTAGAGGTGGAAGATATCAGAAGGAGGAGAATTGCAAACGAGCGTTGGTAGGAGGTATATTAAAGAGCGAGGAGGTGGATTTAAAGAGAACGTCCTCTAAGTGGGAGCGGCGGCGATAGTTGCAGCAACAGTGGCGGTATCAAGCGGGTGACCTAGTTTTGTTGGGGCTGCAATGATGATGGTGTTGGTTCACATTCGCATCCGTAAAGGCAGAATAGTAGTTGTCTTTGTTTTCATACACACAACAATTCGCGATTACTTAATGCGAACCAAAATATTAGTTGAAATTATTTTAACGTTGCAATAAAATATTTTTAATTAAGATGGTTTTATTTTCTTCCCCTTCCGTCAAAAAGTCGTTAGAGAGAGCGAAAAAATGGCCGACGCAAAAAAAAAATTTTTTCCAATTAGTGTTGGGTGAGGGGGGGGGTTGTAAAATGAAAGTAGTGGGTTCTGAGATCTTTACTGTAATAGAACTTCAAATATATCCAATGAAATTATTCAATGCTCAATGAACTCGAGCAATCACATATTCAAAATTACGAGAAATTATTTTTCCAAAGGAAATCATTAGGTCTCAAGATTGTATATTTCAAGAAAATGAAAGTGATGGTAAGAAATGTCATACAATTCATATTAAAGGGAATAAAATTAAGCTTTATAAATGAAAATCGCTGAAGCAATCAACTAGTGAAGCCAACTATCGATACACTATCGAAATGCCATAGTTTATTTAGAAAAACATCTTTTAAACTAAGATAAGTCGATTCCTCGACTTGGTAACATTTAGTAAACATGTAATTAAGATTCCCTAACTTATAATGCAGCATGGGAGGAAACGGCCAAGGAAAAACAAGGCGAGCCATTTTCAATAAAAGGTGACATGAATATACCGGACAACGGCTAAAAATTTATTCATTAAATAGAAAGTTTTGAAATGCAAATAAAAATCAATAATTTGAACAGAAAGAAATAAAACTTACCAGCAATGCCCTGTTCTTTATTGAAAGCTTGTTGTAACCGTTTAACTAAAACTGCCTTCGTACCTTTAGTATCCAGGCCACGAGTTTTGAGTTCCTCGCGCAATTCGGCGACTTTCAGCTTATTTGGATCAATTTCACTCATAATTGGTTCTAGGTTCTCCAGGTTTGAAATAGAGATGTATCCAAAAACAAGAGATTTTTTTGGCTAGGGATGGGAAATTCAACCAAATAATTGGCTGAATTTAAAATGTTTGAATCACGTTCGCAATCTGCCTTCAAGCTTCTACGCAAATGGCGGGCGAGAAATTTGAACATGCGCAGATATATATTACGGCAAAGGGTTACATTAAAAAATTAAGTCCGCCTGGAACGTCACTTGATTTGGTGGAAGCCTTATGAACAAGAACTCAACATAGAAAACGAAAGCAAAATATTGATTATTGAATGGCTTTTGTTTTGGGCTTTTTCTTTTATTCGATTTAGAATTGATCACTCACTTTCACAACAAGATTTTAAAGTTTAAAAAATTAAGAAAAAGTTTTTCAAGGCGAATCAAAATATTAATTTTCTAATACAGAATATGTGTGTATATATAAAGGGGTGTATTATAAGTGTGTAAATTGTGGGGCATAGGTGTATTATACATGTAATGTATATATTTATGTAATGTGTGTATGTATATATATATATATATATACACATTTATATATAATGTATATATGTATGTGTAAATATATGTATGTATGTGCGTGTATATATGTATGTGTAAATATATGTATGTATGTGTGTTTGTATATATATATTTATATATACTAAAGTGACGAACAGAAAACAATAGAAGCAGGCACAGTATGTAGAAGGCTGCTTCTGTGATAAGCTAATTGATTTCTTGATGAAATAAATACTAGTAGTATTAATGAATAACTTTCCACAGACCATGAATACTACCCCCACAGAATGTGCATTGTACACAGTAAAAACAAATCTGATAAAGTCATTTATATCTAAAAGCCATAATAATATGTTTAAAGAAATGTTAGAATGGTTGTTAATTAGTAAAAAAATTTTAAATTAAATATTCCACAAATATGATTTTCTTAACGATAAAACTATAAACGCTTTATTCGTTTCAGTAGACGATGGCCGATATTTATAATCACCTTCAAATAGTGACGTAATGTTTCCGGCTGTTATGAAAATCCTCTAAATTTTTCTACAAATATTTTACTACCCGTTCTGGGATCCTCAATCCTTTATTGGGAAAACAATTTTCCTCTGCTAAATAAAAAAAACATTTTATCCCTTTTTTTTTTATTTTCTTCTGTGAATATAATATTTAAATTCCCTAATTCAATATTTTTCCACGCAACCAAGCAATAAATACCATTTCCTAGTTTCTTTAAATGTAAATATGCCATCTACTTAATCGATAAAATAACAGGCATTTGGAAATAATGTTACAAAAACAGCGTTGCATTTATAAATATTTCGATTTTAAAATCAATGCTGTGATTTTTTTTTTTTCATTGAAAATATTATCATTTCGAAATACTTAAAAGAAATGTTCACTATTTTAAAACTAGCATTTTTTAAAACATCCTGTTTGATATTTTCAGAATGGCAAAGAGTATCTGTAAACTGTATTGTTTTGTTTTTAAACAATGCTAAATGTATTACATTTAGTATATAATTTCGTAGTCATTGATAATCTAATATAATTCCAATCATAAGTAGATGCTAGGATATAATGAATCGGAGACGTAAAGGGTAATTAGTTAATGAAACGAAATATATGACGCCATGTTGGGATTTTTATTAATGAAAATTAAATTTTGTTATGTGTGTAAGCTAATAATAATAAATTTTGTTATGTGTGTAAGCTAATAATAATAAATGTCCACATTTTTTAATATAATTTGATTCCAATCCTTGAAAACCAATTCTCTCATATCTTGCTTTATGCACCAACAATCTTTCCCTGCTTTTATCAAGCCTTTTTTCTTACACAGGACTACAATATTTTAGACTCAATTCAGGAAAATTATCTTATTAAATATCCTGTACAAAGTAAACTATTGTTTAGATTATTTTCAGGTGTAAAACACACATTACTCTAAATTTTCAAAGAATACATTAAATATCAAAAGCCCATTTCGAAGGAGAAACGTATTTTATTTACATATTTTCAAACATTAATATTTCTTCCGGGTTTTAATCAACAACAAAAACCCGTCGCTTTTTCGACTTTGATGAAAATATCGATCTCATTTAAATGGCTTAATATATAGCCAGTGGTATTTGTTTATGCTTTAGGTTCGTCTAAATTTTAAGTATTTTCTTAAAGAAGTATCAGTGAGAAAAACATGAAATAATTATAAGTGCGAGTCGAAACTGATAGCTTATTGCTTCATATGATTTTAACTTAAACCAGAACCATTGATCGATATATGAGGAATGTAGTGGGGGGGGGATCGTTGCTAATCAGTTCGTTAAAAAGTGACAATCTAAATATGTTAGTGTATCATGAGGAGAGGAAAAATCTAAGATTTTGAAAATAATCCTTCGTTAGGGAAAATAATTTTAATTCATCTCGCGCCACAATAATATAGCGTGCGTATTGCGTTATGTAATAAAGCATTACAATAATTATAATTATTGATTTCTTACTTAAGCAGGCTCTGATTTACAGGAGTAAGAAAGAAAATTGTGCCATATTCATTTATTTTTTAACAAATACATAAAATAAATAAACCCCAACTGGGAAACGTGAGGACTCGGCTCGCTCAGAACTTACTTTACATCAAAGGGTGCTCACAATCTATAAGGAAATAATTATTTCTATTATGTAGAGTTTGTCGTAAATCCAGGCGAGTATAAATAAAATTAGAAGAAATGTAAGAAAAATAGTCATACTAATGTCATGAATTGTCCAGTCGGAACTGTGTAAAATGTAATAGAAAGGTCAGAAAACCTCCCAGTAAAAATTTTAAAATATAAAAAAAATTAATCTGGAAATTTATTATCAAATGCAACCACGGCATTGAGAAACCCTATATTATTGAAGTGAGCCAGAAAATAGGGTAAATGTGAAATAATTTATATTACTCTAGCTAGAACTATAGAACTAAGAACGTAGAATAGAGATCTCAAGTGGGATTATAAACATACGGTCACTAAAGTAGTTAGATGTAATACCAATAGAAATAGATGAGGTTTCTAATACCCTAAACAAAGGTTAATCAAAATTAGGACATGATGCCTGAGTGTTTTGAGTTGTCATTATCAATGAGTACCAAATGTTTATGAGCTTGAGAAGTCTTTAAGGTGTAATGGATTCAAAACTGTTCGGTTTATATTGTCCTAGAATTTTGTTAACTACTCAGGTTTAACAAATACCTTTCAGGATAAAAGTTGCATGGTGGGGTAATTTATATCTCACTTCAATGAAATATATAACTAAAATGTTATTGTTTTAATCTTTTTATATCGCAACACATCTACAATGGTTAAGATGAAGTATTATTTTTAAATTTTAAAAGCAAAATTTATCTGCAGCATTGATATTTTTTTTTATCCTCTTATGCTTGAAAGTGTTTTGAATGTGAACCTTGAAAGAAACATTCATTCCGATTTGATATGGAAAAGTGTGCCAATGAAGTTTAGCGAACATCTGGATTTATTCACAACAAAGTAATTTGGGGGACTGAAATCTTTACTAAGCTGTATTGTGACTCACCTGCTATAATAAATTACTGGTACTACAAGCCAATAAAGGAACCTCTACATAGTCCTCTACCCTGTTACAATTATACTAAATCTCTTTCAAATAGTATCCTGTCATCTTAAAGAAAAAGGAAGAACCCAATGTCAAGGCTGGAACAACAGCTTTGATCATAAACTTGCTCAATCAGGACTCAGCTTGGGACTAAACAACAAACAATGTAACCATGAATCAACATGGTGGAAATGTTTTGAGAAAAAGAGAACAAAACAAAACTACATGTGAAAAAATCTCAGCTATTTAAAAGTCTGCAGAGCTGAAGATTTATAATTCTACTGTTAACAGGTTCAATCCCAGCATTGTGCACCTACTCATTACAGCATGTACATTTGCAAGAATGCATATATATCTCTATTATTAGTTGCTCTATTACATAGCACCACACCCAACTTTTGAGTTTTCTAACTGTAAATGCTATAGCTGCTTCTCTTTTAATGATTTGTCCATCTGGTTTTGCACAATGAAAAGACATGGTGAAATGTTGGTTAACATTTAAAAAGAAATTTTCTAACCAAAGCAAGGGTCTGGCACAAGTACCACCTGAAAGGTACATAAGTACTCTACAGTTAAATTTACATACACACTTGAAACAGCATTAGATTTTTAAAATACCAGTGTGTATAACATTAGTGATGTATATGCAAACATGAAATGGCACCAGCTGTAATATTTTGTCTCAGAACAACTTCTCAAAGAGACTTGTATGCTAAAAAAACAAGGGTTTCAATCAGAATACCAGTGGATCATCAAACTCTGGCATAGTTTCTATGGCTGGATGTCCTTCCTAATCTCAATCACTTTACAATGCATACTGGGTGCTTTTTTTTGTGTCACCAGCACTAGTAACATTGCCATGCAGCTTGCAAGACTACAAACACTGAGTGGGGTGAGGGGGGGGACTTTACGCTGGAAGCGTTTTATGCTGATGACCTTGTTCTCCTGGCTAAATCTGTTGTAGAATTAGAAAAGAAATTCCATGTGTGGAAACAAAATCTGGAATCAAAAGGCCTCAGGATTAATCTAGTAAAGACCAAAGCAAGAAAACTGATAAACCACTAATTCCTTCATGAAAATAGCCCTACTTGATATGTAGCAAAGGTGTAGGTAGAAATTCCATATGGTGTACACAGTGCAAATTATGGACACATAAGAGGTAAAGTGGAATCACAGGAAGGTTAACTGAGAAAGTGGTCTTTGTGTGTGGCAGATGTGCAGGAGCAATGAACACTAAGAACACATACGAAGTAGATTTCCTCAAATGGGTATAAGAAGCATTAGATGTAGTGTGCAAGAGAAAAGACTGCACAAGTATGCACATGCAATGCATATAGATAAGGACGGCTGCATAAAGAAGTGCTGATCACTGTATGTGAATAGAACCTGTGGACGAGGAAGACCTGGGACAAAGTGGTGATAATTAACCTTCAGATGTTGAACCTCACAGAGCAGATGACAAAGGACCAAAATGATTGGTGATTTTCTGTGCTTGAGAAAACACATCCATTTAAGTAAAACTGAGGCCCAAAGGCATATTGTTTATGTCTATGCCTCTGCACACAATCTGTCCCTGATGAATCTTACCCTCATAACTCATCTTCCTAACACTCCCCACCCTCCATCCATCTTCCCCACTCACTGAATTCCCTTCTCCTCTAACTCTCACTCTCCTTTTGCACTCTTGCAAACTTACCTACACACAATCTACCCCTGTATAATCTCCTCTATAATTCAACTTCCTAATACCTCACTCCCTCCACCTCTATAATTCAACTTCCTAATACCTCACTCTCTCCACCTGTGTTCACTCACCTCATTCCCCTCCCTTCAGTCTCCCACTCTCCTTTCACACTCTTGCAAACTTACCTGCACACTCACCTTGTCCAATCCTCTGAACCACTTATATTCACCTCTGTAACTCTGTATGCCCTGACACATCTTCATTACCATCTCCTCTCTCTCTTTTCCAACATGAGTAGCCATATATTTCCTTTACAGTAAGACACCTGTTTCTGTCCCTCTATTGTACTTTAAACTGTTTATCATTTGGCACAAAGCCACCTCCCTTAATACTGTTTCCCACTCAGTTAAGAGCTCTTATCTTGCAAGTTACTTGGTGAGCTTGCTGGTGCTGCTGCTACATAAAAAAACACTCAGTATACTCTGTAATGTGGTAGGTGTTAGGAAGGACATATGGCCACAGGAACCATGTAAAAATAGACAGTAGAGCTTGGTGCAATCCTCTGGCGTACCAGTGCCTGTCAAACTGTCTAACCAATACCAGCATGGAAAATGGTGATGATGATTATTATGTGTGTGTGTATGTATGTGTATGCATACATATATT
>JAOPUL010000839.1:40331093-40353804 GCA_027564515.1 Octopus rubescens | reverse complement strand
TGACCATAACCACTTGAACATGTCTCTGAGTGGCTGACAATATGTGCACATCTGATCATGAGCAGGAGTAGGGGGGGGGGGCACCACAGCCATGAGTTGAGAGGGATTCTTTTGGGGTTTGAATAAATGTAACAAAAGCAAACTTTAAAGGAAATATTAGCCATTGTTCATACTTTCTAGGGATAAACAAATAGAAAATAACCGTTGCTATCCAAGGACAAAAATCATGTTACACAGCGTTATTGGAGCCCTTGGTTTAAGCTATAACATGTTTAAGTGACAATCTGAAAAGGCTTGAATTTTCATGCAAAGAAAGGACTGACTCACATATACTTTACAGTCATAGTCCTACCCAAGGACAAAAATCATGTTACACAGTGAAATCTTATCCAAACAAACAATTTTATTATGTAGCTATAGGAAAGTCTTCTTTCACAGTACCATGTGTTAATTTGATCAAGCCATTTTCATAAGTGTAGCAAAACAAAAAGTGATATAAATAATTCAGGGAAATAAATAAATGATAGCTAAAGTAGTTTATCACCCCAGCCCCTAATTTTCTATTTCTATTGAATCATTTTTGTTTACATATCTGATATTATTAATGTGATATAAATTAAAACCTTCCATAAAAATTTCATTTTAATTTATGTTCCAAACACCAGTTTAATAGTAACAAAGTTATTTTCCTAATTTCTTCATTATTTTCAAAGTTAATTGAAATAAAGGCAGTGTATTTCAATGGAAATATGGTAACAAAAGGGTTTAAAAAATGGGGAACAAGTAAGATATGCATTTGTTTGTTTTATGTTCATTTTCCCATGCTAGCATGGGTTAAACAAATATATTACAGCCGAATATCAATCCTAACCTGTTTTTCAAGTAAGGGATCTATAATTTTGCATAACTTGAAGGTGCAAAGCAAGTGAATATTGACAGGAGAAGTAATAGTAACAACACCGCTTGTAGTTTCTAACTTTTGTAGAACACAAATGTAAACACACACATTCACATACATGTCACTGAAAATTGATATTATTTTTAATGATTTCAGGTGATAAGGCAGAAGATAATTGTCTTGGAACTGAAGATACTACTCCTGATTTGGAAGTACCTCATTCTTGGGGTACACCCCAGGCTCTTCATAGTCAACAATCTCAAACACAAAAGCCTTCAAAACAGCCGATATCCATCGATGAATTGCGCCAAAAACGGCTCACATACTTAAGCAAAACAAATTGTTTACAGAATAATGCAGCAGATTCTTCTTCTGTTACTAATATGGAAAATGAATCTGAATCAGTCAAAGAAAATGGGGAGAATGGGGAAAATGAAGAGAATGGGGAAAATGAAGAAAATGGGGAAAATGGGGGTAAGTATTTCATATATTCAATCAATAGTTAATTTTAACTTGAAGAAGGCAAATCTGACAGTTGATTTACTTTTCAAAGTCTTCTGAGTGGATTTGATAGATGGGAACTGAAAGAAGTTGATTATATATGTGTGTGTGTGTGTGTGTGTGTGAGAGAGAGAGAGAGAGAGAGAGAGAGAGAGAGAGTGTATATACGTGCGTGTTTTGTGTTTTCTTGTCTTAATACAACAGTTGTAAATGAGCATCATTATCATACAAATGATGTCATTTGTTTCCAATCGTCCATAAAAATGTATCTGGCCATGGAGAAATATTACCTTACTTGGAAACAGGTGAGGGTTGGCAACAGGAATGGCATCCAGTCAAAATATCTGCCTCAGTGAATTCCATCTGACCCATGTAAGCATGGAAAAGTGGACGTTAAAACAATGATGAAGATGACAAATAAGAGTTTCTTGTGAATAGGTGATTAGCCTTATTGATTTAGGGTATACAAAAGTTTATTCATGCCTTTTTCAAAGGAATTACTGAATGTTAGTGAAATAGTTACAAACAGGTAATAAATCAGTTCCTGAACTCATCTTACTGGGAGTTTACCCTCAACACAATGGTATTTACCTATAAATTGTATGTCACTGCCTCATAAAGCCAGAGTTGAGCTCCAGTTCAGTAAGGTTAAACAAATAAAGGACAATTTTACAAATTTAGATGTTAGCATGTTATTGATAATTTTTTACAGCTGGATGCACTTTGTATCATTAATCTCAATTTTAAAATTTGGAGTGGAACTTATGCCACCTAGATTAACTGAGGAAAGTGGAACAGTATCCCTTTCACTTGATCACAGTACAAAGGCTGTAGCAAGATTTCTGTATTTTTACTCTTAATAGCATGAAGTCAGTCAGTTAACTCTTTAAAAAGTATTATATCTCTTCATGCTTGCACCAGCTGCGAATATTTTATGCACATTTCTGATTTTATCTTACAGAAGAACTGAGTGAAGAAGAGATGCTTCAGAAAGCAATTTATATGTCTATGAAAGCAGCAGCACCAATGTGAAGCGATTGTGGTTGAAGAACTAGGACAGTCAACTCTGTTGTGATATTAGTAACAGAAAGTGCTAATTGTATACTACACCTCTCTTTCCTTCATTTCTATCTCTTTTACAGAGCTATGCAGAAAGCTGTATCACAGTTGGTTGTTTTTTTTTCTGTAAACTGACTCTAATGCTATGGGAGCAATGCCTATTTATTGATGCAATTTGTACTTTTGCAATATAAATATTTTTTTACCTTTCACCTTGTATGTTGTACTAGCAGTCATTTCATTAATTAAAATAACCATCAGCTTAATTATTAAGACCAAGTAAGATAGATACTTGGCCTATTTGATCATCTATACACTCTCCTACAAATATTAGCCTTGTATTTAGTCAAAAGGGATCATTATTAATGTTACATATAGGAGAAATACATTTCAACTGGTTTCTGGTGTCAATCTTTTTTTAATTTTTGTTTTTCATTTTGTTCCTCCTCTTCTGTTTCCATTTTATCTTAGCCAAAAGCATTCTTTAGAAATTAATAAACTTCAAAGAATCTTATTTGAGAATATAACTTTGTTTTTATACAAAGTTTAATATTGCTTTTTTTCTGTTGAATTCTTTTTGGACAACTTTTCGAGATGATATTTTAAAATACTAAACCACTTCTATAAGAATAAAAGTAGCTTTCAGACTTAGTTGAAGAAACAATGTAGGATTTCATGTTAATTTTTGGTTATATGAGATGCTTTACACTTTAGTAATTGGTATTATGATTAACAACTTTTAAGTATTAGAATTTGAGGGCTTTTGCTTTGAGAATGTTATAGATGACAAATATTCAATACCTGATAATGGCTTGGATTTAAATACTTTCCACTACCTTTGCTGGCAATACTGGTGCAGCTGCAAACACTTCCCAGTCTTTAATATTAGAGATTGGTTGAAACCTAAACATTTTTGTAACAAAATAAAAAAAAAGGTCATCTGCTAGTGAGCTAACTTCTATTCTAAACCTCCTTCTCACCCTTGTGACATGAAATTGCTTATTTTCAATACACTGTTTGTTGAAAGCAATGTATCAGTCTGTTCTTGTATTATTATTGATCTGTTGAAGTAGGATGTGATGTGGAGAAAAGAAATATCTCTTTGTTAGTATATAATAATTTGTAGGAATGTTTTTTGCTACTATTTACCATGATATTTCACCTCATATCTGCTGCATAAGAAATGTTCTTATTTCTCCTGGTTTATTGCTGGCATTGTGGTAAATCAATTTCAGAGGAGTCAAAAATAAAAAATAAAAATTTCATAAAGGAGGGAGAAAAACTATTAAAAAATGGTGAATGTTGTGAGGTTACAGATGGAAGTGGCATTTTCAAGATTTATTCTTGTGAAAGAATTGTAAAGTACTGACTATTAAAAACAAGGAAGAAAAGTTAGACTATCAAGACATTCCTTTATAGTCATACTAAAAATGTAGAGTAATCAGTTAAGGGATGATGTATTGAGTGCTTTATGCCAAAAATTCTTAATTAATTGAAATCTCCCTCTTAGTTGGGGAAAGAAAACAAAACACTAGCAACAATTATTAACAACTCTCAAAGAAAAGGAGAGTTATTTCAACAAATTCAACAAACTCATTGTGAGTGTCAAATATTAAAGCAATTGCTTTGTTTTGTTGGAAAAGATATTTCAGCTGATTGTACAGTCACCTCACCAAACTGCATGATTCTTAGCGAACCCTTCATCTCTATGTAACTGATACTTTTAAACTACTTTTTACATAGAAGCTCCTCTAACTTTCCCATTAGATACATTGAAATTGCTGTCAGAAAATGACTGCTCCAATTGGTGTCTAAGAGTTATATATCCTTCTGTCAAGTAGAGAAGCCCAAATTTGTTTTTAGAAGTTGGTCTATCTCATTTTGTTTTTACCAGAATATGATTTTTTGTCAGGAGTTTTAGTATACTCTGTCTAGCATGTGACCAATGATTGTACTACAAATCCCCAATGGATGATATTGAAAAAAATATGTTAGCATGTTCACTCCTGAAGTGAACTGACAGATGCTAAAGTAATACATTGTCCAATTTAACACCACCACCTGTCCCTTGAGTGCCTTTAATGAAGTCCACTCTGTTGCAAGCATTTTGGGCCAGGTCTCCTATCTAAGGATAACCTCCTCTCTTTCTCCTACCAGTCTCAGAGGTCCCAAAAAGGATAATGGGTGCGGGCTTATCCTCCCTAAGACATTAAAAAAAAAGGAAAATGGCCAACACTTCAGCACTAATCATCAGCATAATTATCACAACATCTGAAAACTATCTTATTTTCAGGACCTATAACTCAAGGACACTAAAAAGCAGATTTATTTGCTTAGGTTAGTACTGTATCTAACTAATGTTGCAGAGGGTTGTGATTTCTTTGACATCAGCCGATTGACTATGTCCAGATATTTCAGCTGTTCAACACCTGGCCATTCAGTATTTTCTAAGCTGAGACTAAAGCATCATGATCATCCAACTGAATAGAAATAGCAGCTTCTTTAATCACACCCTGCCATCTTAAATAAAAAAAAAAAAAGGACACATCAGATAAGGTAGCCTTAGATACAGTCTAGAAAAGAAAAGTCAGAAGGTTACAGCTGGAATACCCTTTGATCACGATCTGCTTGATCAAGGTTGATTTGGGGCTAAACAGCAACTTAATTGGACTGATATGATTGCAGACCAACTGCCAAACAAACTGCTATATAATTTATTTTACTCACTCTTGATCATGTTCTTCAACTCTCATTAATTGTCCTCAATCCTTTCCCACAATGTGAGTTGAGAATGCCAACATTTCAAGACAAATTCCTCCTGTTGGCAGTAGGAAGCCACCATGCTGATTAGCACTCTACATGAGCCCTTTTTCTTTTTTTTTTCTTACTGCTATGATGATTTTGTTGTAACTGTGAGGATATTCTGATAGTTCTTTAGAAATAATTCTCAATTTTTCATCTAAAGAATCTAGTTTGGACTATCTGAGTAAATGCCAGGAATTCTGAAAGATAGTATCATGAGTCACTGAGGAATTTGTCTTGAAATGTTGGTATCCTCAACTCACACCTCTCTGTTTCAGCATTAAAACTACTGCTTTTTTTTTTTTTTTAAAGATATTTTTGAAAATATTTCTTTGACATTTTACCCATCATATGAGACTAGTATTATTTTAATCTTAATAGACTCAAATTGCCAATGCTTCTTGATACATTAATTTTCACTTTATTATGAATAAGGTTTATTTTATTTTATTTTAAAGACAATTTTGTCTGAGTATTTTAAATAATATTAAGACAATGTAAATTCTATACAATAAATATAATTAAAATGAAAAAAATTAATTACTCATACAATTCTACTGGTGATGTTTTAGTTTGCCATTTCCTTTTTTTATTTTAATTTTTAAAATTTTTTATTATTTGCATTCTTCCACAATTTGTTTGAAATTTTGAACATATGCATATTGTTGATTATACTTTGTAAGGTACACCACATAACCATGAAGATGAAGTTAGAATTTCATTATTAGTCAATTGAGGGGCAAGCTACCAGAATTGTTAGTGTTGGAAAAATGCTTTGTGGTATTTATTCTGGCTCTTTATGTTCTGAGTTCAAATTCCAGCAAGGTCATTGCCTTTCATCCTTATGGGATCAATAAAGTATCAGTCAAGTTCTGGGGTCAATAGCATCAACCAATGTCCTGGCTGCAAAAAAGTATTGGCCTTGTATTTAAATTAGACACCATTTAAAAGTGTTGAGCTAGCAGGATCATTAGAGTATTGGAAAGAATGCCTCGCAGTACTTGTTCCTGCTCTTTACATTCTGAGTTCAAATTCTACCAAGATCAACTTTGCCTTTCATTCCTCCAGCTTCCATTAAATAAAGTACCAGTACTTTATTTTACTGGGATTGATGGTATCAACTAGTACCTTCCCTTCAAAATTACTGGCCTTGTGCCTAAATTAGAAATCATTATAAGTTAGTTGAAATAGTTCCAATTAGGATTTGAAGCCAAGCCATCAATTTAGTTTGGTAAGAACTCACTGCTGCATTATGAAGCTCTCCTATGCGCAAAGTAATAAAAATATGGAAATAAGTTTTGCCTGGATGTCAGTACAAAAGGTATGAACTTATGGTCATATAAAACAGTTACATACCAGCTTAACTAGTTAGTTAGTTCTCACTTGTACTAAATGTATGGCATATATTTTATAAAGCAGTTTATATCGTATTATAATGTTCTGCATGTCTTGTTTTAGTCCTCTGATATACCAATGATGGGATGTAACTATTTTTGAATTTAAGTCCTATTGATGGTCTTGGTGCTGGATTCACAATGGTATCCATTCCTCTGGGACTAATACTAACAGTATGTAAATAAACTCTTTAATTGATTATATTCTCTTTTTCATAGAAAAAAAATGGGAGGTTGTAAGGGTGCATAAAAATGATAGTCTCACTGGATACTTTAGAGTATTTCAAACTGCCTGTTGCACCTGCTTTTATGAGCCAACAAGAAAGCCTCTATGGGTTACTTGATCTGCTATAAATAGCACCCAAACTCCCTCGGATTAAACTCTGCCATCTTAAAAAACAAACAAAGGACACTTTTTTGGATAATGTATTAGCTACATTACCTGGGAAAAAGATGGAATGGTCATGGATGGAATATCTTTGATCCAAAGTCTGCCTGATCTGGATTGGCCTTGAGCTAAGCAATTCTAATCAGCTATATTGTTGTTTCTAAAACCAAAAGAACAAATGTTACATACAATCTATTCTAAAAGCTACCTTCTTCAGTACCATTCCAAGCTCTAGAACTCAATTTCAAAATAACTGCACCAATCTTACTTTTCCCTAGAGTAAGATAACTCCAGTAAGCTATGGAAAACATATTTTCACCTCAGATACAATGATGTGTATATATTTATGTAATATATTTTATTTCTTGGTGAAAGTGTCAAACATCAAGTGTATTGTAATTTTCTGTTCAACTGTTCATAATCAGTTGTATCTATTGGTTTTGAGTGTTGTTGATAATGAAAGTTGTGACATTCGTTCCATTTCGAAGCATTAATAACTTATGAAAAGAAATAGAGATTCAAAACAATACAAATTTTTTCACAGAAGACCTTACTTCTATCCTATAGTGTTCATATTATAAACATTTTTTTTTTCATTAATCATACTAGTAAAGATAGTGGTCTGCAACTCCTGAAGGAATCATAGAGGTGTCTGTCATCATGGCATGTCTTGGACATTTTAAACCTAGTGAGCCCATCCCTTGATATGTCTGAATGCAGCTGATTTCTTCTAGAGAGAAAGTGTGTCTGAGAAAAATAATCGACCCATTATTTCACTGGTACTTTATTAACCTTAAAAGGATGAAAAGCAAAGTTGACCTTGGTGGAATTTGAACACAGAAAGCTGGAATGAATATCACAAAGTATTCTGTTGAACACTAACGTCTCTGCTAATTAACTACCTTAATTATACTAGTATGTATACATGAATATGCAATATAATAATATAAACTTCAGTTGAGGACATAATCTGGTATTTATTCTCATTCAAGCCATTGCACTTTATTTATGTAACTCAGTGAAGAGCCTAGAAAAGGCTCTACCTGATAATTTGCTTTTTGCTGTCTATTTTTCTTTACTATGGAGTGATTTTCCAATAAGGGCTAGGAATGAAAGTCTTGGAATATTGAGTCGCTGCTACATGCTTCTATTTGATATAGTGTATGAAGGGCAATACAGGCTAGTGCATGCAGTCTCTCTCTCTCTCTTGACAGGCTTTTCAATTGGGAATTGTATTGAAGTTCAAAAAGTATTTGATGTGAAATGGCTAACTGAGTATAACTGAATTGCAAACTCAGCTTCCTGAGAGTTTATTGCCACAGACCTACCTAATAAGGTGTATAGGAGTTTTAACAAAGAAATTCTGTGTGAGTAATATTATCCAACATTGCATTACGTCAACATTTTGTCTGAGCATCACTAATTTTCAACAACTACTGTATAGTTTTAAATATGAAATAAGTATTAGAGCTGTGTGATACTGTTAAATGCCTTGGCTTAGCCAAAACCTGCATTAAGCTGGGGCTTTTCTGCACCTAATTAGTTAAAAGCTGAGTTCATTGACAGAACAGAGTTAGTGGCTATCATTGTCTGACATTTAGAAAAGTGAATTTTGTGGAAGTTTTGAAATGGATTTCTGAGTTCTACTCTCTTTTGATGCCTCCTACATCTCATTTTTTCCCCCTTCTTACATTGTTCTTTTTTGTAAAAAGTCTATGTATTTACCACATTACTTCAAAAGTGTATGTCAACCCTACTACCCACATACTAGAAATTGTGGGACACCTAATTTGTATAATCTTTATATACATATTCTCCTTCAATCTCAGCGAATATGACTTGGTACCTTTTGTACCATGCCTTCACCAATTGTTTTAGGTGCTTATGTAGTCATGAGCAGACATATATCTTCTCCCTCTCATCCTTGATCCAGTGGAATATCAAGGAGGAGAGAGCAGTTGGTTGCATCTCAAATTTTAGCTGAGTTGATTGATTGTAAATGAAATACTTTAACCATTAGGTCACATGCCTTCACATGTACATAAGGTGCTGGATTATTGACTCAAAGGGTTGTTATAGATAGTGGTGTTCTATGAAGCTAAGTACATTATTCATATCAGTGAGCTTTAAAAGAACATAAAACGAAAACAAACAATTGAAAAAACACAATCTCTGCAAATTGCCTGAAATTACAGAATCCTCCAACCGATGCAAATTTAGTTGTAGCATTTAGTGTCCAGAAGGAGTTCCTTGATCTTAAAAATGAAAGTAGCTCTATTGGATTATTATTGTTATGCCCATTATAAAAACAAATAGCATCTTGGTTGTTTTAGAGAATTTTATAAATGGACAAACGTTTTATTTTCTTCAAAATTTTTTTTATTAAAAATAGATAAAAATGTTGTTATAGCTCAATGTTGAGGTCTGAACCATGGCCAATTTTCTTTTTCATTTCAATTTCATTCTTCAGTTTTGGTTTCATTGTTTGGGTATGCCAAACCAAAATCTGAAACCATAAAGAAATATTGTCTAAAATAAGATGTCTTATCAAGATGAGTACATAGCTTCACATTAGATTTGATCTAGGAACTCTTATTTTGAAACTAAGGATAGTAATGTTCTCATTCACTAGGCCACTGAAAAATATGCAAATAATGTCTAAATGTTTGATTACATGCATCAGAAGTCTAGCAGACTTATTATTACACTTAGTTTAGACATCACGGTTTCTAATTTAAATTCAGTCTGGTATTATGTAGTCTGATATTATTCAGTCTGGTATTATGTACACATCCTGGAATAAAACACAAGAGGCTGATCTATATCAAACTGATTGAAACATTTTGTAGTTATGCACTTTTGATTACTAACTTCATCTTTAATCTTTATAACAAAGAAATATATTTACTTATATTTTCTGAAAAATGGGTGGGTGGGTGTGAGAAACAATGTTATCAGCAACACTGTAAATAAAAAATGAAACAGAGTAGGGATGCAAGCTCCACAGTACAAACTACTCATCTCTACCATGCTAGTCCATTGCACAGATCAGTGATATTTAACTGGTACATTATCGATCCCATTGCCATCCAACCATTTAATAAATAATGAGCATGTTACAGAATCTTAGTGTTTATTTACCAATTTATATAGTAAGTTATGGTTTTCCCTCTTCAGAGGAAGATTTAACTCATCTTAATACTACGAAACAAGCAGAGTTAAGAACCAGGTATTGCTATAAAAGAGCAAAACTTTTTTTGTTTAATACAAGGAGTTTATCAAATTTGTTTTTGTTGTTATTGCATGTTACCTGCTGAAAGCACTAAGGATGTTATTTTGATAATTCTTATCTAAATTTACATACTCAGGCATCTGTTGGTCAACGTTGACTAAACATTTGTGGGACAGGGCAAATCTTTTGAGGAAGACTGACAATAGGTCATGCATGGAAGACTCCATGATAACGTTTATCAAAGGGAAAGGCTGCTGACTTGGGTTGATAGAATTTGACACTAGTGTCATCGCAGGCATTGTCCTCTCATCTTTGTAATATTTACTCATTTCCCTCATTGTAGCACATCATGTAATGAAGGATGACACTGGATCTACTTGTACTTAATCCACCTCTTTACAACCATCCTGTACAAGACATCCAACCATTACCCATTTTATTCAAATAGTCAACATTCCCTGTCTCTTCCTCTCCAATTAGTATTTCCAGCATCACATGCTTGTTCCCCCCTCCCCCATATCCTAGTTTTCTTCTGTCATCACTATCTGCTACTCACCCTCTTGGATATGTTGCATTGAGTGAACAAACACAATATACAGTAATGTGGTCTCTTTAGTCTTACAGAGCAGAAAGCAATCTCAGTAGTGTTGGTGATAAGATAAAATGCACCCAGAACATTCTGTAAAGTAGCTAGCAATCAGGCAGAAGCAATAGGGTCAACATGACAACTTCTTTAATGTTACAATAAAATGTACAAGTACACTCTGTAAAGTGATATGCAAATGAGTGGAGACAATATAGGGTTGAGAGGACTCTTTAAGGAAATCTTTTACTTGTTTCAGTCATTGGACTGCAGCCATGCTGGGGCACTGCCTTGAAGGGTTTTAGTTGAACAAATCAATCCCAGTACTTTTTTTTTTAAAGCCTATTCTATTGTTCCATTTTGCTGAACTGCTAGGTTACAGGGATGTAAAAAAAAAAAAAACCAACACCAATTATGAAGCAGTTGAGGGGTACAGATACACACACATTATATATACATATAATAGGCTTCCACACAGTTTTCATTTACCAGGTCCATTCGCTAGACTTTGGTCAACCCAGAGCTATAGTAGAAGACACTTGCCCAAGGTGCCATGCAATGGGACTGAATCTGGAACCATGTAGTAGGAAGCAAACTTCTTAATGCACAGAGTCCATTCAGTACAATGTTTGGTGATAAGAAGAGCATTCAGCTATAGAAACCCATGCCAAAAATGATTTGTTATAGCATCTAACCTGTCAGAATAAGAACTGACACAGACTAATGATATTTAAAAAACAAAAATTAAAAATGAGTTCCAAAACAGGAATATAATGGCCCTATAACTTTCTTTATTCATGAATGTTTGAAATATCCACCATGAAAAAATAAAACATTTTTGCATAAATATAAAAAAATTAAAAACCCTAACCTTAGTACATAGGTCAGCTTTTGGTTCAAGGTCTGAAATAGTCACTCCTAGAAGTCTAAGCAAAACAGATTCTTGATAACCTCGAGGCACTTTGTATGTAAACAGTGCTTTTTTATAACGAAATATCCTTTCCAAATTTATAGCAAACCCAGCCATGTCCATTGCATATGGTCGTTTTGGTTCCCAGTGTGTGAACCAACCAACAACCTAAAAGAAAAGAAAAAATATATAAAATAATGTAATGTTAGAGAAATCTATTTTTATATGTAGATACAGCCAGTGCCACATTAAAAGCACCTAGTACACTCTCTAGAATGTTTGGTGTTAGGAAGGGCACCCAGCCGTAGAAACCAAGCCAAAATGGACTGGAGTCTGGTGCAGCTTGCCAGTTTCCAGTCAAATCGTCTAACCCATGCCAACATGGAAAGTGGATGCTAAATGATGATACAGCAATGGTTTCTCAGTGCATTCTCAAGACCCATGAAAGAATTTGAGATTAAAACTGCTAACAAACTTGATGATATATAGTTTTACAGTGTTACTGCTACTTCATTGCATTGGATACCTCACCTGGTTGGTCTCTATTTACAGCTAGGGGTATTGGAATATTGAGAGTTAAAGATCTTTGTCAGACAACATAACACTAAAGGTGGGATGTGAACCATGACTCTTCAACTGATACCCTATCAACTCAGCTAGCTATGAATCAAAACTAAAGAGGGAAGCCATTATGTGCTTGCTCACTCTAATAGAAATAGTAGCTAAATCTTTCAGGAAAAGCAGAGTACATTGGATTATACAGGCTTAGACATTCTCCTAAAAAATGACAGGATGGACATGGCTAGAACATTTTGATCATAGGTCTGCTTCATTAGGGTTGACCTACAACTAATATAAGGTAGATAATTATCTTGTAAATTAATTTATACACAACATATTAGTGTTTCATGCTTGCAAGAGTAGATTTTACCTGGTTTACCCAAAGTAAATTGAAAGTGGACTGGCAGAACTGTAGGAACAGATTAGATGTGTTGTGGTATTATTTCAGCTCCTTGCATTCTGAGTTCAAATCCTGCTACTGCCTACTTGGGTGGTAAACATAATTCATTACCTGGTTTAACATCATCATCTGACACCTTGGGTGCCTTTTGTGACATTTACTTTGTTGCAAGCATTCTAGCCAGGTCTCCAGTTTAAGGATACCTTCCCCATTTCTTCCCACCAGCCTTAGAGTTTCTGTAAAGGGTCATGAGCACCATCTTTATTCCTGACTAAAAAAATATAAAGTTAATTAAAATGATTCAAAGGATCTGGAAGCTTATAAACAGAGTTGGCCACTAATCATATTTAGCACTTTAAACATGGAAAGCAAATATATCTGCTCAAAATGTTATTACTGTTAACTACTTTAAAAAAACAAAACAAAAACCTCTCCTTGTGTTGCAAGAAGCAGAGACACCCCAGTGACACTTTTTACAAAAGACAATTTTTCAGATTTTCTTCATTTTTTTCTCTCCACATATTTCATCAAATACCTCTTTACAGAGCAAGAATTTAATCAAATACTTTTAGTGGTGGATATGAAAACTGTATCTACAGGAGATACTGTAAAAGTATTGCAGAAGCAGAAAATATCAATTCTGTTTTGGTGGATAATTAACATCATTATAGAAATTACCATGAAATTTAATTATGCAGTTGAAGGGTTAAACATGGAGAATAAGTTTTGCTGGTTTGTCACAATAAGAGAAAGAAGATTTTTCAATAACAAAGATATTGGTTTAGGGTATAATTTAAAGACATTTGGCTGCTATTTCTTGCAGCGCAAGTGACCATGTTGAGGTCAAAACCACATGATTCAGAAGCAATGTATATTGCATTGAAAACTCTCCTGCCAGTCTAAGAGACAGACAATGACTTCATACTAAATTGCTCAATGACCAGAAAATAGTTTAGCAGGAATGAATGTGCACTACAGAATAGAAGTTCTGGTGCTGAACCCATGAGATACTTAGCCAAGCTGCTGTGCGGTGAGACAACCCAAAACCACATGATTCAGAAGCAAATTTTTAACGACACAGTCAAGCTTGTGCTTCTTAAGTCAATATATATTTTAACACTTTTACATCCACTTTGCATGCTAATTTTTATTTAACCCTTTAGTATTCAGATTACTGTCAAATGTAATGCTTATTTATTCAATTTGCTTTGAATTAATCATGCATTATCTTGTAGCTTCGAGATATTGATGATGTGATTGTTTATTTTTAGAATGACATTGTAGGATAGGTGTGAGAGGCCAGATCTAGCTAGTCTGAACATAAAACAGGTACAATATTTGCACTGGTTTAAATGCTAAAGGGTTAAAGTCATTGAATGAAAATTAGCAGGCATGGCTGGCTGTGGGGTAAAAGGTATGCTTCCCAACCACATAGTTTCGGATTCAGTCCCACAGTGTGGCACCTTGGGCAAGTGTCTTCTAATATAACCTTGAGAGTGGATTTGGTAGACGGAAACTGAAACAAGCCCGTCATGTATATATGACTGTACGTACATATATACATACGTACGTATGTATGCATGCATGTACGTATGTATGTATGTATGTATGTATGTATGTATGTATGTATGTATGTATGTAATGTGTGTATGTGTCTGTCCCCCACTACCGCTTGACAACCGGTGTTGATTTGCTTACGTCACTGTAACTTAGCAATTTGGCAAAAGAAACCCACACAATAAGTAACAGACTTAAAAAAATAAGTACTGGAGTTGATTTATTTGATTAAACCTTTTAAGGTGGTGCTACAGCATGGCCTCAGTCATTGGACTGAAACAAGTAAAAGATAAATGATAAAGATGAAAAGTGGACATAAAGGCATATTGGACAATATTGACTAAAGTACACACACACACACACACATATATATATATATACATACAGCTGGATTATTTCCAAAGCTGTAATACTTTTGATCATAAGTCTTCTTAACTAGGACTGAACATCAATTTTATTCACATCAAAATAACTGCAACATGATTTGGATCGCTGAGCCTAGACTATGCAAACAGTTGTCTATGACTTTTAATTAACTTCAATGAATCAAGGTATCTTGCAATTTTCTACTGTAGATTCTTTAATCATAGGTGAGTAAAATGAACAGGAAAGTAGATGCAATATTTCTTGATTATTATACTATGGCCAAAATGGGGTTCTTCTGATGGATCTTTAAGATAATGTTACTTGACGGTGAATAGCTCGGAGATCAAGGAATCTCTCCAGGTTGAGCTGCTACTTCGCATTGAGATATCACAGCTGTGGTACTATGGACATGTGATTAGAAGGTTGCAGGAAGAAATCACAAGAGATTCTTGAAGCCGAGCCAACTAGCAGGAGACATAGGGGTAGAGCAAGAACGAGATCATTGGATAATATCCATAGTCTTAGTTGGTCACACTTGGGAATCCAGCCAGAAGGTTTAAAGATGGTTGCTTCTGATAGGACCCTATGGAGAAGGTACCCGAGGGCTCCACCCCACAACCCTCCCAGAAATAGTGGGTTGAGAAACTGCATGGATGGATATACTGTGGCAAACCTATCTGCTATACTGCATTCTACTTGCAAGAACCTGATTATTTCACTGAATCACATACACAGCTAACCAGTAAGTAAGGAAATGCGTAGTGTAGTTTTGAACTTCACTGAAGCAACGTATATACAAGAGGGATGGTTCTAGGTATTGTTCCGGTACATTTTCATCATAGATCTGCTCAAACAATACTAACAACAATCTAAGCATATGTCCTATACTTTATAGAGTTGACTATTAACATCATTGCATTATATATGTAAGTTATTCAGGAACTCATATCCATCAAACATACATAACACCATCTTTTAGATGAAAACAAAAAAATACTATTTACATCTACACTAGATTTCACTTGGTTTGTTCTCCAATCATCATGAAATGTCTTATTCCTGAAAGTGTATAGTTACAGACTGGATTCAAACTTGAAGTCTTTACTTCTAAATTAATTGTGATGATATTTTTAGCCACAAGGTCACTGGTGTGGTCTGGTATCTTATACATATTCAGGAATAAGTTAATTGATAATATAAATGTTAAACATTTTTTTTTCCTTTAATAAAGGTGACAAACATTTAAATAAATTATTGTAGCTAATGATCATCTCATCCTAACAACACTTTAAACATAATGAAAGATGGTGGGGTATGATGGCACCCAATTTTCAATTTAGTAAAAAGGGCAGAGGCATAGTTAGGGTGAAGGCATGGCTGTGTGTTTAAGAAGTTTGCTGCCAAACCACGTGGTTTCAGGTTGAGTCCCACTGTACAACTACAATCCACAGATTGTACAGTACGTTGATGAGTAAGTCTTTGTCAATCAACTAGATAGTGTGTTTTTTATGCAGAAATTTATGTGTATAGTAACAGAATCATCTCAAATACATAAACATTATACTATTATGGATCATATTTGAGCTTTCTAAAAGGTCAAAACCCGATCAGGTATGAAGTATTTTCTGGCCAGAAATGGGGAAACTAGTCTTTTTGATGCCATTTTAGCGATAATTATTATATGTCATGGAAGACCAAGTGAGATGGTGAAACTTAGCATTTGTAGATATTTCAGAGTTTTAACTGTATGTTCCTGTGCAGCAGGGTGTAGTACAAAACTGTTTCATTGATATATGTAATGATTGTATGTTGGTGTTGTTGGTGGATGGAAAAGTCTCTATAATGTAGGTAGTGCAAGAGTAAAGTTATTAAGAGTAAAGATATTAAGGTTGCATGTGAATGATGTTATTATGTAAAATGTTAAGGAATATGTGCAATTAGAAGTACCAGTGAGGGAGATGTGATCAAATACTGAGGTACACCAAAATTGATAGAATGTGAACTGGAGAGAGATCCATCAAGGCACACTACATATAGAACACGTAGACAAAAAACAAAAATCTTCCGAGCTAAACCAAGGGAGGCAACTGTAGCTTATAGGAGAGTAATTTGTAAGTTTCTCCTGTCAGACACAGTTGAAGGTTTTACTGATGTCAAGGGCAATAATAATGCTTTTACTGAAGTTTACATGAATCCACTAATGTGCAATACAGGATAGGAAGAGACATTTGGTTCTACTAATGGTCAATGAGCTGAGAAAGAGACCCAAAGTGATAAGAATGTTTCTGTCACCTTTGACTTGGTTAGAAAGAAGGCAATAAAACAGCAATTACCAGGGTTAGAGAAATTACTATTTTTGGGAATTGGACACATTATTGCATTTTCCCACAGACGACAGTATAGCACTAAAGAGAAAGGAAGACTGAAGTATTTGATTAGGACAAGAGTTACTTTCTGAAGCAAACTGTTTGCAAGAAACGGAAAAGAACTTAAGGCAGTTACTAACTTCAAATACCTTGGTGCTTCGATGGTAAGTAGTGAAAAGGACTTTGCTGTACGGAAGGCACTTCTTGGAGTGCATGTTACAAACTGTGTAAAATCTGGAGTTCTAAGATGGCACGTAAATTGAAAATTAGGTTGTTTGTCTCCACAGTAAAGTCAGTATTGTTATACGGTGCTGAAACTTGGACCTCACCAAAAAGCTTGAAAACCAAATAGACAGCTGCTATACAAGAATGTTAAGAATGGCTCTGAATGTTACATGGAGAGCTCATTTAACCAATGAGCAGCTTTATCAAGACCTACCCAAAGTGACTGAGAAGATTCAGCAGAAAAAAGAATGAGCATTACTGGTCATTGCATCAGGCACCTAGAAGAACCTGTGTGTCAACTGGTCATATGGTAGTCAGCTGAAGGAAGAATCAACAGAGGAAGAAAACGTCTAATCTATGTGGATAACTTGCTTTAGGACAGTGGAATGGAAAACGTTGACAAATTAAGAACATGCATGGGGAGACCGTGATGGATGGAGTGCTCACATGAAATCATTGAAGTGTCCAGGAGGACAGTCAAACTAAACTGTTTGAAGATAATGGAAGGATCACTGTTAGGATTCAATGCCTTGTTGGGTTGGAGGGATCAGAGATATTTTTGTACTTAGAAATTGTATATGTGGTTGTGAGACAGAGTGGAGGCAGAGTTGTGTAGGAGCAGTTTTTCTGTGTATGAATGTGCAGTGTGGAGATAGAGACAAATAAGGTGGCTTCCTCTATAGGAGTGTTACTTACAGTTCCACCTTTGTTGAGGAGGTAAAAAAGATTCTGCAAAGTTAGTTGAAATCTTGGCAAAAAACTATAAGACCCAGCTGCAATTAGAAAAATGAAAGAGTTTGCAAGCTGTGTAATGTAAATCCCTTCATTAAATGAAAAGTGAGAAATGTATTTGACTGTTAATTAGTGGTTAAGGGGTGTGTATGTTAGTGCAAGTAAATGACTGCATATTGGTTTCATTCTATTACTTTTATTACTAATTATTTAGTATTATTTATGGAAAAATAATTGTTTAAACATGTGTGAATTACATTATCTTCTTTTTTGGTATAAATCCAATGCATGTATATGCATTAGAACACATGAATGCTAAACAGTACAGTTTTGTAAACACTTGGTAATATACTTCAAATAGTCATGTTAAAGATTTTCTTTTCTGTATCCATTACCTAAACCAGTTATAGCTTACCTTACCATTTTCAACTATGGGTTTCTCATATCGAAGACCACCCACCAAGCCTACAGGCCAAACTGACACCACTTTAGTATCACGCATCTGAAAAGAGAAAAAAATATTTTCCTTATTGAATACAATTGTAACCATATTCATTTGTTTATTTAAACATGCTTTAGAGAGGAGACTGCATCATGTATATTGGTTTCAAATTTTGGCACAAGGCCAGCAATTTATGGGGAGGTGGTATGCTGATTACACTGACTCCAGTGCTGAACTGGTACTATTTTATCGACCCTGAAAGGGATGAAAGGCAAAGTTGACCTCAGCGAAATTTGAACTTGAAACATAAAGATGGATTAACCACTACTCAGTATTTTGCCTGGCATGTTAAGGATTCTACCAGCTTTCCACCTTATGAGACTGCAAAATGTATATTAAAATGAAAGCTCTATTATCTTGGTCCTTTTGGAACTATTCTGTTTAAAGAGTAATTTTGGGTTAAAATACTTATACTAAATCTCACCTTACTCCTGTGAAAGTCTTACTGTTATAGAGTACTTCTTGGACATAAGTCTGTTGAGCAGACTTATGTCCAAGAGAAAGCTTAAGAAAGAGCTTGTTGATGGAGATTCAGTTGTTATTTGGGGAGGGTTATATTTAGAGATAGAGTTGCTATTTGGGGAGTTCCTTCAAGTTTCTTTGTTGATATTAATTTGTGAGAATCTTGGCTTGGTTGAGATAGTTGACACCTCTCCTTCATGATGTCTTCATAATATTCCAACAGAAAATATTTTGCTTTTATCTAACAAGGCATAACATTTACAGTATTTCCTTATGAATGGGATCACTAGGTAACAGGTGATCAAGGCATTAGGCTGTGGTCAACAAAAGACTCAACAGTGTGTATGCCAACACTTGTGCTGAGTGATATTTATGGATACTTAACTTTCAACAATTTTGCTAATTTAAGGTGTACCAGAGAGAGATATGGTTCCTCTTGTAAGCAGTGAGAAAATTGTATAACCGACAGATATTTCATTGGGTTGCAGCACAGTCGTTGATCTGGAGAAAGTAACAATATATCATCTTTTTAATCTTTATTTGATTGAACTCTTTAGTGGTACCTCAATGAGCTAATGTAAAAAAAAATTATGCAAATTTCTTAGCTCTAGTTATGCCAGTAAATACTTTAACATTCATGTTACTGAGTGAATAGGATATAGATCTCACCTTGAACAGGGTACCAATTTATTTTGGCTAACATTCTTAGATTGATTAAAGACCTATTTTCAATAGCTATGTGAACTGAAACAATGAAGAATCAAGTGAACTGCATAATTACACAACATAATATATTCAGTAGATTTGAAATGAATCAATAGATACAGGGTATACTTCAGGGACATTTAAAAAAGAATATAGCCATCACTTGCAAGCAAGTATGACCTGCTAGCATTACCGTACTTTCACTAATAGTTTTTGGTACCTATGTAGACACAAGCAGACACAGACACCCTTTGACCCAATGGAACATTAAGGATGTGGCAAGTGGAAAGAGAGAGAACTGCACTAGCACTAGGCTGCTATTAATTTTCAGCTGAGTAGACAAGAGCAACATCAAATGAAGCCCCTTGTTCACAAGCACAATGCACTGCCTGGTCCAGGAATCAAACCCACAATCTTAGGATTTCGAGGCCGATACTCTAACCACTAAGCCTTTTAAAAACATGCAACTAAAAAGCATAAACAAGATATAACAAAAACATCCTTTCAAGATTTAATACACATTCTATGTATGATACACCAAAAACAAGTTGAAGGCAGCATTGTCCATAAATTAATACTGTAGAAATGAGGCATAACTGCTGTAATTTTCTAAGTAAGCTCACAGCCTACTTTTATAAGGAAAAGAGAAAAGGAATGTGGTATCATTTATTCCCTTTTCCTGAGTTTATTACAGAAGCAGTTCCAAAAGATAATTAGGGAATTAAAAGTGGGTTACAAATTCAGTTTATAAGAGCTTACACTCCTACATTAATTATGGTACCCGTCACTTCCACAAGAAAAAGATACTATTGGGTTGCTGTGGTACTGCTCAAGCTTTTGTCTTTATGTAGTGCATTTAAAACAAACCTTTCCAGAAGATATCCTCTAAATTAAATCCATTGGAAAATTTATCATTAGTTATACAATAACCATGCTCAATATTAAACTGTACATTTCCATGGTACCAATTACAGCTAAGTGGCCTCAATCATTGATACTTGAGTATTTTTTCAAGGGACACAGCACTTTGCTATTAACTACAGGGTGATTGAAAAGTAACTCCATGTACCTCACCATGCTGCAAGATGAAATCTGGCCAGTTATCAGTACTTGGAAGAATATTTAAGATTTGATTTTCATGCAAGATGGCGTTCCTCCACATTTTGCTATTGTTGTTCATGAATGACTGAATGCCCACTTCCCTGGGAGATAGATGGGTCGTTGTGGTCCGCATGAGTGGCCAGCCAGAGGCCCTGACTTAACATCTTGCGACTTTTTTCTTTGGGGTTGGTTAAAGGAGCAAATCTACTCTCCCAAACTAACGACTTTAGAAGAACTTGAAAGGCGAATACGAGAAGTTAAGTCTTCCATTCCACAAGAATTCCTGGTGAAATCAGTTGATGCGGTTCCCAGGCGGCTTGAGAAGCTGGTGCTGAATGCTGATGCCTATATCGAATTTTAAATAAAATTCCATGTTATACACTTTCTTCTCATATTCAGTTCTTGTAAAAATTATAGTTAAGAAATAAATTATAAGAATTTTAAAATAGGGAGTTACTTTTCAATCACCCTGTATATACAAACTAGGATCACTTAGTTGAGACACTTTTCATCAAATGAAAATAAATAATAATAATGGCTTCTGATTTAGACACAAGGCCAGCAAATTTTGAGGGGGTGGGTAGTTGATACCATTGACCCCAGTACTTTATTTTATCCCCCCCGACATGAAAGGCAAAGTTGACCTTGGTGGGGTTAGAATTAGAATGTAAAGAGCCAGAAGGAATACTGCAAAAACATTTTTTCTGACACTCTCATGATTCTACCAGTCCATTGCCAAAAAATAATAACAATGATTCGTTGCATTGACATAAAACTACTAATTTGTAGAAGAGGAGTATAACAAATTGAATTTAACTCAATATATTACCAGTACATAGTTTATCAATTCTGGAAGGATGAACAGCAAAGTCAGTAATAATATTAATGCTGCTAATAATAATAGTAATAATCCTTTCTACTATAAGCACAAGACCTGAAATATTGGGGGCAGAGGTTAGTTGATTACATCAACCCCAGTGCTCAACTAGTACTTATTTCATTGATCTTGGTGGAATTTAAACTCAGAATGTAAAACTAGAAGAAATGTTGCTATGCATGCTAATGATTCTGCCTGGTTGCTACCTTCAAATATTTTTTCTACTACAGGCACAAGGCCTAACATTTTGGGGGAGGTGGCTAATCAATTACATTGACCCTTGTGCTCAACTGGTACTTATTTTGTTGACCTGAAAAGGATGAAAGGCAAAGTCGACCTAGGCAGAATTTTGGAATCAGAATGTAAAGATGGACAAAATGCTGCTAAGCATTTTGTCTGGCATGCTAACAATTCCGCCAGTTTGCTGCCTTTAATAATAACAATAATAATAATAATGATGATGATGATAATAAATTCCCTGATGCAGTACCAGGCAGTGGCTCTCATGGTTTCTGATCTTAACTGATTGGAGGTGTTAACATGTACATGTTTTGTCTTGGTGTAAAAGATGGGCTATAACAAATATTCTGCTTAATACCACAAATTTGCTTGTCAGTTGCTTGACCAGAACCAGTTGAACATGTCCCTTAGTGGCTGACGATATGTGCATCTCTGATCACAAGCAGGAGTAGTGGGGGAAAATCATAGCCATGTGTTGAGAGGGATTCTTTGGAGTTTGAATAATTCACCTCTGGAAACTTGAGTATTTTGTTCATCATCCTTAACAACCCTTATTCAGGGAGCTTTTGAGTGGGATGGGCTACTTGACCTGAAGAAAATTCTAACTGGGCCACATCTGCAAGGTCATGCACTGTTTATTTTGATATGAGATCACCATGTTGTGCACATGTGGTTTTGATGCATGTGCCTGTCAAAAAAACAACACCAAAACAAACCACAGCACGTATCCAAAGCACACAGAGCTGCGCTCGGTAGTGCAGTGATAGCATGTAATAAAAATAAGACTACTGAATAATAATAATAATAATAATAATAATAATAATAATAATAATAATAATAATAATAATAA
>JAOPUL010000839.1:40209136-40224143 GCA_027564515.1 Octopus rubescens | reverse complement strand
TATTGCTGTGCAAGGTGACTATTTCAAAGGAGATGATGTTAAAACTTAGGTAAATAAGTTATTTTTTATTAAACATAACTAATCCGGGAACGTTTTGATACCACCTTGTAAATAAAAGTAATGAACTTAAAATCCAATATAACTGAATTTTCAAGGGGCAATTGTAATCACTTATTTCTATTATTCTTTATATTTCCTCAGTATCTTACAGGAGGATTAGATAAGATGGTGAAGAAAAGGTAAGATTCTAGTAAACCATAAAGGAATGAAGTGGGGGGAAATGAGTTCACAAAACTTACGGTACTGGAACAACAGGATTGATCCTTCATAACAAAAATAAAAATAACATTTTGTATATAAAAAAATTTGGAACACAAAAGAAATTAAATTTTTATTATTATAAATGCTAACGCTTCTAGCAGGACTTTTAGTGGCACTGATTTGCAGAATCTTGGCTTGAGTGAAGAGGGGGGTGATACTTTTTATATAATACCTTTTATATAACTACTTCCAAATTGAAGCACATGTATGTTGTTTACAATTTGAAAAGCGGACCAAGCAGAGCCCACATTCATGACTTTATCTGAAAAGCAATAGTTTACAATACTGTTCTGGAAACTCTTGTTTTGTCACTGGTTGACAAAACTAATACTCCACATCTGTTCAATCTGTGCCCTGAAGAAGCCATTTAGGTTTATTTGAAAGAGCCAAGTACTGAGTCACAGCAACTATACAAGGACTGTTCTCAGTGTGATATACATCCAGTAGTCTTAAAACAGACTAACAGCAATCCAATATAATTAGTGTCAATTCGTATTCCTTAAATTCTGGTTTGTTCCAGTTTAAGGAAGAGAAAAATGACTACCTTCAAATACAACCCTTTTTCAACTCCCAGGTTACTGAGAAGTTATCATTAAAAAGAAGGCAGCAGTTTAACTATTAAAAAAAAATTGGCTCCAAGAATTAATAGCAAATATCTATATATGCTGAATCATCCGTACGAATTCTGCTGTGGCAAAGATGTGTGTATAAGTGTAAAAGTCTTAGATCAAAATGAAACACAATATCCAGCAACAAACCTTTGTGTAACTTTTGGTGATTCTGAGCCATTCTGAGCTTGGTTAAATTTGTTCCCATTACCATTGGTTGTAGACTTGTCCCTACTCTTTTTAACTTCAGGAGAAGATGAGCTGCTGTCTGCTTCCTAGAATGGGAAATAACACATTAGGGTTTGAAATGACAATAGTAGAAGTATTATTCATAAAAATTAAGTACTTTTTAGAATCAGTTTAAAAACAATTACTTTTACTAGAAATATTTAAACCCATTTGGTAGAGTGGCACAATATATCATCTCAAGTAAGTTAGCTAGACAGGATTTATACCTTTCCAAGCTATATCAATGAGAAGATTTTAAATTATGCTATAAAATTAACAAATTATTTGTTAATTCTACAGTAGCTATCTGTAAAAAGGAGGTGAGGCATGAGGAAACATGCTTAAACAGTTTGTATTATAAAATAATCATTTCATGAATCAACAAGGAATAATAATGCTGGTATTAGCCAGGTTTATGAAGGGACATTTTTAAAAAGTGTAATTTTTATAGGTCTAGAGGAAGGGGCTGTGCCTATGGCCTTCAAAGGCCCACAAAGACCACTGACTTCATGCTTAATCAGTTGGGCAGCCCTTGTTTTTTTTCTTTTTGAACAGTCTAAAACTACATTACCCAATGTATTCCTCCATTCTGAAGATGGTTAAGATATAATTTGAGGGAGATTTGGCTGCTATTTCTTGCAGTCACACCCTACTACCTTCAAAAGGGACACACACACTATATATGTAAAAGCCATTTGACTGATTGGCATCAAGGTACTTCCCAACATACTTCAGATTCTGGTCCACTGATGTACTGTCTCCTCTCTCTCAGCCTTTTCTACCATGATTAAAGTGATCCCTGGATAGTCTTGTGCAATTTCCACTCTAGCACACTTGACTCACTCATTACTCATATTATGTCCATCCTTAGAACATTGTGTTATATAAGGGAGGGTTAAACCTCTTTTAGGATAGATAACTTAGCCTACCACATGTAGCTACTCAAGGACTGGTACGTTATTGTCCAAGTATAATAGAAATAACAAAATACCTGAAGTGGAATATGAACTCGCAACCAAAGAGTTGATACTTGAATTTATTTGCAATCACAAAGTAAATAAAATTTGCAGAACTATAAAATTCATGTTATGTTCAGGGATAAAAAAAGACAAAAAAAACTGTAGTTGCATCGTTTTTCATTCCTTGTTCCTGTGCTTAAAGGTTGAATGTCAAGAAATAAAACCAATGTGATCTTATTTACATTACCCGGCCTTCTCTAGTTTGGAACAAGTCAATCTCCAGTGCTGGGATGTTTTAGATCACTGTGGATGTCTAACTAATGTTTCTTTGGAAGACCCCCAAAATGAAGTTCCATCCATCATAACGTGTTAAGATATAGTATGGATATAAATGTCTCAAAGCAGACTACCCCCCCCCCCATTTCTTTTTTTAATTACTTGTTTGGTGTAAGAAAGGGGCTTGTGTCTACAGCAACTGTAGTAAGATTAGTGCCCTTAATGTTTCATTTGAGTAGCTGTAGGAAAAACATGTACAGAAAGTTAATATTTAGGAGTGGAATGACTGGATGTGTGGTTAATGCAGCACCTACAGGTGGTGATGATAGTGGACATAATATTGGTGATAAAAAGAGGAGAGATGAGCTAGTTGAGAATTCCTGAGTGGAGATAACATGAGACCAACCAGCTCCAAGGAGTAGAGGGCACTAATGAAAGGAGAGTGTATGCCTAATCACAAACTGTCTAGTTAGTTCATCCAATGTAGCAAAAGTAGTGGACTGTAACAAAAGTTTCCGCTATCCACAACCACTTACTTGATTTGATTCCCAGGTTTTAGAAAGATAAACTCCTATAACACCCAATCTAATTTCCATTAGCATACAGAAATGTTCATGATAATGGTGTTGATGACAACAATCATCATCATCATCGTTTTACGTCCGTTTTCCATGCTGGCATGGGTTGGACGGTTTGACAGGAGCTGGCCAGCTGGGGAGCTGTCCAGACTCCAGTTGTCTGTTTTGGCATGGTCTCTACAGCTGGATGCCTTTCCTAGTGCCAACCACTTTACAGAGTGTGCTTCTCACGTTCCAATGGCACAGGTGCATAGCACTGGCATGAGAGCATTTCATGTGACACCAGCATGAGTGCATTTTATATGGTACCAGCATGAGTGCATTTTACGTGGCACCGACTGTTCATATTGTTGGACTGCCTATGTTCTGTCCACTGCAGGACGACAGCCTCAGCATGTTCTCTCCACCAACCATAGACTAATGTGGAGGCCATGAATTTGAGCTTGATATCATACTGGTTTGATGAACCTTCTCTGCCACACTAGCTCGACATGGCTTGGCAGAGGGTTTATATTGTTAATCAACTCAAATTAACTGAACTCAAGCAGATTGGTGGCCTGAAGGATAATGGTATGGAAAGGAATAGAAACAAGGTGCAAAACAAGTAAACCAAATATTTTCTTTTTCTGGTCACTTGCCAGAGAAGCAAATCTCATGTAGGTAAAGCCAAAATACTTTAAGTAGCCTTACTTTGCTGTGAGTGATGGTTAAGCTTAAGAATAAGGTATACTTTCTTGTCTTGGTTTACGAGAGTGTATACTATATGAGTCTATTTGTGACATTTCCGACACAAACCAGTCTCTGCATTGGCTATCTATCATTTTTCACTAGAAATACCTTGATTTAGTCTTTTTTACAGAACTAAAATGTAAATTCTACCAGACTGAGTTGTAGCGTGTGTGATGATGATGATGATGATGAACAAATGCTACTTGACATGATTGTTACCTGTGAGGAGTTCTCAGTCTTGGCACGTCTTGCAGCCAATTTCCGCTGCATCTCACTCATCATGTTCTCAGCTCCAGGTATTAGTGGCCTAGCCAGTGAATTCATCCCTGCCTGGGCAGCATTGCCTGCACCATCAGCACCTGCAGCAGCAGCAGCAGAAGCAGCCCCATCTTCAGGCTGGAATATATAAAATCAGAATGGAGATGAAATATCTAGAGCATTATATATATATGAATAGAAATAATCAAGGATTAGTTTGACAGGTTAATTTGAGAAATATACATTTATTAACGTTTAAAATAAATGGCAATTTTCAAGTGTCTACTAATTCCTGTATTCTATTATGTTTATTATACTGTATAAACAAGCAAAATATGACTTTATAAAAACAAACATTTCAAACTAAAATAAACTGTCACTTAACATCAAACAACATTCCTTTATTTTATCAAAATTATGATAAAGTTAATCCACAAATGTCCATAGGATTACTGCTCAACTTTATAATATTTAGAATTCAGCAGACAAGAAAAATATCTTCCAAGATAGGAAATTTTTCCTCAGAATATTTGGTGCTTATTCATCCTAAAATTCTGGAAACTTGTAGTATGTTGGGAAAGAATTTCCTGTCAGAACCCTAAACTAACTGAAGCATACTAAAAATATTAAGAATTGTCAAGCTAATTAATTTCAATTCAGTGAGGTGAATATTTAAAGCAATTCACCTTTTGCTTTGGTAATCAATCAAGCAGTAAAATCTAAGGCAGTAAGAATTGAGAACACTTCTCAAGGATACAATAGCAGTTATTAATTTGGTAACAGAAACTAGGCAACAGATACTCATTATACTGTAATGATCCCTGCACATCTTTTATTTAACAATTTTTTAGTTTCCTTTCCATTGCTTGCACAGAAATAAGTCTTTTTATAAGCCTAGATATACAAAGGCATTGTCATCATAGAATCTCTACAGCTAGAAGTGATCCAGAAAGAGCTAAATTCCTTATCTATGGCTACAGCACAAAATTGATGATGGGTTTATGAAATGTCAACACAGAGAGCAGGAAACACAAACTCTGTGAGGTTGTCAAGGAGACAGTGCATCAGTTGACCTGCTTATCACCAAAATCATGTGTTGCCATTGTGATCCAGAATAAAGAACAGCAATAACTTGGCTTAATGGAGAGTAGCAAGGTAAGTTACAAGTAAACAAAGATTGCAATCTGATTTCAGTACAGCGTTGAAGCTATCTAACATCCTTTATGTTACTAATGCTGATGGGAAAGGTATGGACATAACAACTTAGCATTCCCTGAAAATTCATAGGTTTCAAACCAACTTGGAGCAAGTGGGGAGAAACGGTTCTGTATAACATTCACAGACTAAACATTATGGCAGTACCATAGCAAGCCCTGTTCAGAAGATGTATGTTAATGAAGATAAGAGATTTCAGGCATAAGAAGTATTTTTCTGAAACAGTTATTTAATTAGCACTAACAACAATATTAGAGTTGGGGCAATTTCAGAGCTCTGAAATGGTGATCTCTTGTTCAATTTATGCCAAGCTCAATTTTGTCTTTTATGTCTTTATGGTCAATAAAAAATATACATGGAAGATAATTTAATATAACTGCTTTCTTAGCTACAAGTTCCTTAGCACCATGTAGACTTGCAACATAGTTATTAAATTACTATTATAAAATGATTGGATTATTATTATATAATAATTGGAGGACAGTGAGGTGATAAACAGTAGAGTGCCAAGCAAAATGCTTAAGAGCATTTGGTTTCAGCATTTTACATTCTGAGATCAAATCTTTCTAGATTCAACTTTGCCTTTCATATACCTGGAATTGATAAGTACCAGGCATGCAATGAAGTCAACTAAATCAGTTGTATCCAACTTATCCCAAATCTGTTGCCCTTTGCCAATGTCAGAAATCACAGGGGTCAGCAATGAGTATTCTGATAATAGAGTTCATGACCTTGCAATATGAAGTGAGTTTGCAATTCCACTGCTAAAACCTGTTGTATGAAGAAAACTATCTTTTATTCCTGTCTTCTCTATAAAATGAAAACTTTATGCGTATTTAGGAAATCAATATTATATTAAAAACAAACAAGAAAATACAAAACAAAACTACATTATTACTATTATTATTTAGGGCTGCAGATGGCTGAGAAAGTAAAATGATAGATTAAATGTATTCCTGTATTCAGTCATGTTCATTCAAGTTCTGAGTTTTGCCAGCAAGGTTATGATAAATAAAATAAGTACCAGCCAAATACTGAGATATATTATATTGACTGTTACTGCACCACTAAAACTTTGTGGCTTTATACCTGTGTTAAGAAACATTTTTACTACAATAAAATTATTATTTTAACAACTATAGAGATAGTGAAATTACCACAGTTGGAGAGACACCAGACAAAGCAATCCGGTTTGGTACTATTCTAAGTTCAATTCACATTGAGGTTGACTTTACTGTTAACTCTCCTTCTAAGTTTGATAAAAGTATCAGTTAATATAGATTAGAGTTCAATCAACTATATTTTGCCATCTACAAAAGTGGTTTTATGCATAAACAAAAACTACTACTACTACTACTACATGAAAGAGGTTGTGCAACGGATTGGAAGACTGACAATAAGTTATTGTGATTGACTCTGTGTCAAGTTTGAATAAAAGCAGTCATCTGTGGACATGAGAGAGTTATTTTTTCTAAAAGGTATACCTATTTAAAGAACATGTTATTATTATTAACTATGGCCCAGTCCACTTCACTTGGGATATTCATGCCTTTTCAAATGTATTAGCAATTCTAAATGTTAAGCTTCATTGATATGTAAAAGAACTCTTGTTATTTATTATAAAAGTGGCAAAGAAAGGCATAGAAGAGTTCAGTCCAAACAGTATGTAGTATCTACTTCAGCTTACCATGTTTCTAATATGACTAGTCAGCTATGTTATTTCTTCCAGCCTTTAACCCTTTGCCTGTCCAAAGCATTTTCATAAAATTGCCTGAAACATCCATGCTTGTTTTCAGACTTTTAGTTAGCCCTTATTCATTAAGTTCTGAGTAATAAAAAGCTTTCCTTTCATACACCCCAAGTTGCTCAGATAGTTGAAAAAAATTGGGTATGTGTATCACATATAGCTGTCAGGGAAATATGTCTTGTGTATCATATGTGATACACAAGACAGGCAAAGGGTTAAGATGTTAAAAATAAGCAACAGTTATATACATGGGTCAACACATTCAATTATATATTTCCTTTATAAAAAGGGTCAATGTGCCTTCCCCCCCAAGCCATTTAATCACTAGCATTGGCTAGAAATTCTAATGAAAATTATTCAGCATTAATTAGACTACACAGAGCCAACTCTATTGGAAAATTAAATAGTTATTTTTATAGAATATCTAGAAATTATAATTAATCCAAGGTAGCTCATTCTGCCCATAAAACAACAACAAATAAGTAAAAAAGTAATATATGGCAAATAAAAGAATATCCTTAATCATATATGTCAATATCGTGATCAGATATTGCTTTCAGATGACAAAGGAGGAAACTAAAATAAAAAAGACCTCAAAAATATATGCAATAAAATATTTTAAAAAATCCCTTTATATCAGTGATTTACCAAATTTTTTTAAACAAGATTTAAAAAAAAAGATATTTTAGGAGGAAAGTATATATAAGTAAAAGAATGATAATTTCCTTTGATATAAAATTACTAAAGAATTCAATTGATGTACTTTCACAGCACAATACATCCAGCTTGCTATTTGTTTGCCAGTAGAGAGCGAAGCTGGCATGAAGCCAAGCAGCTGGGAGAATTTGGCCCATTTATAGTGCTAGTTGAGAGAAGCTGTTAAAGATAAACTTCAAGTGCAAGATAACAGCTGATTTTGCTTATTGTGAAACGTTCAACAACGATGGACTGAATACCGACAATTGAAGATGAGCCAAATAGGAACATTATGATAAATAAAGAATAAAAAAAAATGAAATAAAACATTAAATTAATTTTGGCTTTGAACAAATGATAAAGCTAGTTCATATAGTAAATATGAGATCCATAACGAGACAATATGTAATACTACTACAGAATATTTAAAGATCAAAAATATCTTTATATATAAAATTCTCATTGAACATTAAAATAAGAATGAAATTTCCTATTGTGAGTGGCTGTGAATGGATGCATATTGTATTTCAGTGGATAAGTGACAGAGATAGTGAATGAGCGAGTGGAAGAGCTTGTGTGAGCAGAAACGCTAGTGTGTGAGAGCGGGAGAGCTAGTGCATGCGAGACTGGAAGAGCTAGTGCGTGTGAGAGTGGGAGAGCTAGTGCATGCGAGAGCTAGTGCGTGCGAGAGCTAGTGCGTGCGAGAGCGGAAGAGCTAGTGCGTGCGAGAGCGGAAGAGCTAGTGTGTGCGAGAGTGGAAGAGCTAATGTGTGCGAGAGCAGGAGAGCTAGTGCGTGCGAGAGCAGGAGAGCTAGTGCGTGCAAGTGTGGAAGAGCTAGTGCGTGCAGAAGAGCTAGTGCGTGCAGAAGAGCTAGTGCGTGCGAGAGCAAGTGCGTGCAAGTGCATGCGAGAGCGGAAGAGCTAGTGCGTGTGAAAGCAGAAGAGCTAGTGTGTGAGAGAGCTGAAGAGCTAGTGTGTGAGAGAGTGGAAGAGCTAGTGTGTGAGAGATTGGAAGAGCTAGTGCATGAGAGTGGAAGAGTTTGTACATAAGTGAGTAGAAGAGCAAGTAGAAGTGCTAGTGCATGAGTGAGTGAAAGAGCTAGTGTGTGATTATTGTGAGTGAATGCGGAGAGGGAATGCAAGTGTGTGGTGGAAGAGTGAGCAAATATTATCTGAGCAAGATTTTCTATTACAAGATTCCTGTGAATGCTGATAGCTACTAAATTGTGCTTGCTCTGACTGACAGAAAGTATTCTGGAGCTTATACATAGTTCAGTCATCGAGAACTAGCTACTTCCCTGGAAGAATTTGAATCCTGAATTGAAAGCTAATGTGACATGTTACTAACAAAGTACCTGTTACCTATGAAAGTGATCTGTACTTCTTTATAGTACTTGTTTTCACAGCTATATGGTCTGGCTCATGGAATATAAAACGTCTTTGGCAGGGTGACAGTGCAGTGTCAGTAACAAGATACAGAGAACCTTTTAAGTGATAAGTAATCAAGAATTACAAGATGGATCATTTGCTCCTCTATAAAACAAGAATTAAATGCACTAAGGATTACTGAAATGTAATAATTTTAGTGCTGTCTTAAAACAAATGCTGGTGAGTTAATAGAGAAACTTATTTGGATTTTATATATAACAAGAAAATACAAGAAATTGAATCATTAATTAGAAAAGCTAGTGTGTGAACAATTGAGTAACAAGAAGAGAGAGTATGTATAATTGGACATATTAAAAAAACAAACGGGACATATTCTATGTGTAATTCTCCCATTCTGCTATATTAGTAGAAAAAATATTTGATCCAATATTAACACCAAGTGAAAACTAACTGTTGTCAATATTTGAATGTATTTTGTACTACTAAATGGCTATAATCACTGATAACTGAAACAAATTTGGTTTCCATGTCAGTATGCATGAGAATGTATTTCTATGGTTTCATTTTACCTACAATCCATAGCTTATGCATATATCCAAATATAATATCATACAAGAGAAACAAAAACCTGACAAGTACCTTTTTTTAAAGGCAGCTCCCTAGCATGGATACAATCTAATGAAAGAAACCTACAGAGTAAATAATTTATACAAAACTATTTTCTAATTTTGATAGTTTTTGAGATGCCAGAGTAGATAATGAAGCAACTATACTGTAGAATAAGTGAGACACTTAATTTCTTTTTGGAAGGATATGTTGAATTAGGAGGAATAATTCTAACAAGAAATATAAAAAAAGTTAAATCTTAAAGTACTCATCAAATATTGATAAAGTTTATGTATACTCATTTTAAATACATTATTGTTTAAAACTGAATTTTAGTAGTATGATTAACAAAAATTTAGTTCAAGAATTAACTAAATTCTAAGTATGTATGTATGCGCGTGTGTGTATATATATATATATATATAAGTCAGACTCGTTTATTATTGTTACCGATACGGTAAATCGCATTGCTTCTTGTTGACCGTCAAGGTCCTTATTATTGATATATATATATATCATCATTTAACGTCCATTTCCATGCTGGCATGCATTGGACGGTTCCACAGGAACTGGCAAGTCAGAAAACTACATCTATAATGTATCTTCTTCATCATCATCACCATCATTATTTAGCATCCGTTTTCCATGCTGGCATGGATTAGATGGTTCAACTGGAGACTGGCAAGTCAGAGAGCTGCACCAGACTCCAGTCAGTTTTGGCTTGGTTTCTACGGTTGGATGCCCTTCTTAACATCAACCACTCCAGAGAGTGTACCGGGTGCCTTTAATGTGTCACCAACACAGGTGTATTTAACACGTCGCTGGCATGAGTGCTTAAACGTGTCAGTGGCACGAGTGCTTTAATGTGTCACCGGCACAAAGATATATATATATATATATACAACGGGCTTCTTTTCAGTTTCTGCCTACCACATCCACTCACAAGGCTTTGGTTGGCACGAAGCTATAGTAGAAGATATTTGTCGAAGGTCCACACAGTGGGATTGAACCCGGAACCATGTGGTTGGAAAGCAAGCTTCTTACCACACAGCCATGCCTGTGCCTATCTTGTATGTACAATTACTACTGTTAAGTTTAAAGCTCCATGTAGATTACCATTGTCCAATCAGCTTCTTGTATAGTGGTTTAAACTACTACTATATTGAGTTGTATTAGTAGTTATGATATACAGAGCAAATGTGGGAGAAATTACAATCAACAATGAAGCTGTGCATAGTATTCTGTATGTTGAATGTATTTAGATATTTTAGATTAGTTATCTCCATCATAGAAAGAGCATTTTGTTTGCATAGTGTTGATTATTAAGTTCCTCGGTTTTTCATTTTTATATGTTATCCTACTAGAAGTACTTAAGATTGAATTATTCTCTTCTTATGTGTTCTTTGACCTTAGTTTATAGCGGTTTGCAACTGTTGCGTTGTTAGCCAAATTTGGTGTATGATGTTCTAAGTATGGATGTGTTAATTATCTTGTGGTATTTGTGCTGCAGATGAAAGCTTTTCTTTAGGATGTCAAAGAATGTTTTGGCAATATTGTTTTTACTTGCATCAAGTATGGAGGATTATACCAGGTTACATTATATTTCTTAGTCCTTATCTTATTGTTTTTAGTAATATTCAGGTGATGGTTATCTGAGATATAGCCATTGCTTATGTGATTATTATTGGTTTCATTTGGGTTTATATTTACATTGATACAATTTATATCATCCAAATGGTTAATTCTTGAGTTGGATATTTCTCTTCTACTGATGATGAGTTTGTGTTTGGTATTATTGATTTTTCTGTTAAGAGTATTCGTTAAGTCTGTTCTGAAAGTTACTATTCCTTTTGGATTAGTTACAGTGTTTGTTTCCTTTCTATAGTCCTTCCTATCAAGTGTCTTAGCCATTATATTATTCTTATCATTTATATTTTTATTGATAATTTTATAATTAGTGTTTTCTATGTATTTCATCTGTTCACTATAGCCACTTCTATGTAAGCCCACATAGCCACTATGGCCACTTCTATGTAAGCCCACATAGCCACTATGGCCACTTCTATGTAAGCCCACATCATAGTACCAAGCATTCGTGTTGAAGATGTTCTTCTTAGTTGATAAGTTGGATATTCTGATTGATATTCTTTTATCTGTTTCAGTCATTAGACTGCGGCCATACTGGGGCACCACTTTGAAGAACATTTAGTCGAATGAATCAAACCCAGTACTTATATTTTAAAAGCCTGGTACTTATTCTATCGGTCTCTTTTTGCCGAACCGCTAAGTTACGGGGACGTAAACAAGCCAACACTGGTTGTCAAGCGATGGTGGGGGACAAACACAGATACAAGGACACACGCATAGATATATACATACACACACATACACACATATATATATATATATACAACAGGCTTCTAGTTTCCGTCTACCAAATCCACTCATAAGGCTTTAGTCGGCCTGAGGCTATAGTAGAAGACACTTTCCCAAGACACCACACAGTGGGACTGAACCCGTTCCTATATGTTTTTGATTAGTAAATTGATAATTTACTTTAGATGGTTGGAAAGTCTATTAGTTCTCTCTGGCATAATGCAATAAAGTGTTCTCTGATGATCTGTTGTGGGTAAGCATCCAATTGCACTTGGAACATCCAATGCAGAGTTTCCAAATTACCACACTGTTGAAACGTACGTAGGAACAAATGATATAAATTTGCGTTTATCATAATTTCTGTGTTTGTTCCTTTCCTCTGCCCAACAACCTGTGTTGGTTTGGTTACATCTTCATAGCAGTTCAGCAAAAAACAAAAAAAAAAACAATAGAATAAGTACCAGACTTAAAAAGTAAATACTAGGGTTGATTTCTTTGACTTCAATACCTTCAAAGCAGTGCCCCAGCATGGCCACAGTTCAATGACTGAAACAAACAGAAGATAAAAGATGAAATGGTTTGTGTGTTATTTGGAACCAGTGATAAAAAGGAGTGGAACAGAAATGCTTGTCTAGCATTCTCACTGTCATTACTGAACAATTTTCCTCTGCTGCTGCTGCTTTGTTTTTAAACTATAAGGGATATTCAGTCCCAGTCTCAGGTTCTTCCACGCCATTCGGCACATCGAGCAGTTAGAACTCGCCAATGGTCACGATCAGCGGCAGCTTTCTCTCATCCATGCCAGGTGATGCCAACTGCCAACAGGTCTTTTTGGAATGTTCTTTACCAGGTGGTTTTGGGTCCTCCGTTTGCCACCAGGTGGGGTCACTGTTTTTGAGTGTCATTCGTCGGGAAGGCACAGAACATGGCCAGCCAGGTTACATTGGCGCTCTACCATCAGCCTCTGTTGTTTACCATCGGTTGCGCCCAATCTGCTCATCTTCGGGCATCAGCACAAAGATCAAGTTGCACTTGTACAGGAGCATCATGTTGCCGACAGTGCTTTATGCAAGTGAAACCTGGAAGAGCACGACAAAGATAGCAAGGTGGCTAAACGTTTTCCACCAGAGGTGTCTGTGAATGGTCCTTCGTGTGTCCTGGCACAACCATGTGAAAAACGAAGAGATTCTAAGAAGAGCCGAGTTAGAGACACTACAGAGGATAAGGGATATTACCCTGGATGAATACTGCATTTAGTTTGCCTTTTGTGATGTATTTGCATTGTGTATGATGTTACACACATGGCTATTGTTAAAATTAGTCAGAATGTCTATAAAATAGACAAATCATTGTGCTGTACCTCTGGTACTTAACAGTATGTATCAATTTCACTGATGGGATTTAAGAAAAAAGTTTAATGGTTTGGAGTAGGAACGGTATCCAGTCCTAATAGAAATGCATTAACAAGTAAGGCTTCCCAGCCATACAAGCATTAAAAAACACATGTAAAAGGAAAGGTGCTGCCAGTAAGGTGGGAGTTATCCATGAGTACAGTAACGAATTTAGTGTACAGGTAGACACAGGACCGGATTTAAACTATGGGGGACACGAGGCACTTCAAGTTCGGAGGTCCTCTCATATACAAGAATTACAATCTTTGAAAATTATTGGTGTCGGTAATGTGGAGAACTCTATGGTTATTTATCATAAAAAAGAATGCATTACATTTTTTAAGACATCAAGATATGTTTGTATATTGAAAGAGAGCCTCTTCATGCAATTTTGCTTGAATGTGGGCCCTTCCTGTATTGAGTGCTTCATACCCTTTGTAGCAGGGGCAGGGGCCCCCTGATATCGAGGGTGGCCCGGGGCAATCACCCCCTTATAAATCCGGCCATGGGTAGGTATTCACCAGGGCTCAATTCCCAGTCCCCTCCTATTCATCATAGTCCTCCAGGCCATAACAGAAGAATTTAAGATCGGCAGTCCCTGGGAACTACAATATGCTGATGACCTCGTTCTCATAGCAGAATCTGTAATAGAATTAGAAAAGAAATTGCAGATGTGGAAGCAAAACCTGGAATCGAAAGACTAAGGTTCTTGTAAGCAAGAAATCAGACAGGACACTACCCCCCCTTATATAAATGGCTCTGCTTGATATATAGGAAAGGTGTAGGCAGTAATTCCATTAGTGCAAACTATGGACACACAAAAGGTGCAGTGGAATCACAGGAAGGTTAACAGAGAAAGTAGTTTTTGTTTGTTGAAGATGCACAGGTGGCATAAAGTCCATGGGTCATACGAGAAGTTGATTTTCTCAAATGCCCTGGAGGCACCCTAGAGGTAATAGATTGCTTCTGTTACCTAGGCAACCTAATTAGCAGTGGAGGAGGATGTTCTGAAAGTGTAGTCACTAGAATAAGAGTAGAATGAAGTAAGTCCAGAGAGCCATAACCTCTGTTGGTGACAAAAGGTTTCTCTCTCTCTCTCTCTCTTCGAGTGAAGGGAAGATTGTATGATGTTTGTATACATACAATGATGCTACACGGTAACGAGACATGGGCATACAAAGACTAGAGAGAAATGAAGCTAGTATGCTCCACTGGATGTGCAATATTAGTGTGCATGTACAACAAAGTGCAAATGTATTGAAAGAAAAGTTAGGTATAAGAGGAATCAGATGTAGCATACAAGAGAGAAAACTGCATTGGTTTGATTATGTGTATGGATGAGGACAGTTGCATAAAGAAGTGTCGATTGCTTAAAGTTGATGGAATTCGTGGAAGAGGTAGACATGGGACAAAGAACTGAAGGCTGATCTCAAGACTTTCATTAACCCTTTAGCATTCAGATTATTCTATGAAATGTAATGTTTATTCATTCACATTGCTTTGAATTAATCATGCCTTATCTTGTAGCTTTGAGATTTCGATTATGGGATCGGTTACTTTTAGTATGACATTGTAGGGTAGGTGTAAGAGACTGGATTTGGCCAGTTTGAACATAAAACAAATAGAATAT
>JAOPUL010000839.1:40166117-40180349 GCA_027564515.1 Octopus rubescens | reverse complement strand
CTGTTAATAAATCACTCGTTTAATAAATCCAAAATAGGCGGTCCCAAGATGGATTTATAAAGCGGGGTCTACTGTATATGTATTTTAATTTCCAATTTTAAAGATACTATTTTGAAATTAGTCAAATCAGATTTAAGAGCTTCAATGAAGGAGGATCTGATAGAAGTAACTCTAAGAGCAAGATGTTAGTAAATTTTGGATTTGGATTCAACCCTGTTCAATAGATACAATGTTTCTATAATTTTGTAGGGATAAACTTTTCAATCCTTCAAAATATTTTAATTTCATTTTATATAATCTTTCATGCATCATTCACTTATATTTTATATTCAAACAATACTTTAATCTGGAAAAGAAAGGGTTGTGTATCTGATCATAGCTAGCTATAGTCTTTAACAGATTAGATGTGTTAAAAAGTAACCTGATGATTCACATTGATCATGTATGTTGTAGACTTTCAATCAATATAAGAAAATATTAGCTTAATCACAAACAGAGGAGTTGTAGTTGGAGATACTATAGATTGAGGAGTTGAAGTTGAAGATTTTGAGTGCCAACTCTACAGCCCCACTTCAAAGATAAAATTAAATGACCCCTTTCATTTAAAGAAACCTGTAAAGCACACACACAGAGTTGTGCACTGAATTGTCCTGTGCAGAACTGTCAGACCATGGATATGTGTGTGTGTGTGGAGAGAGGGAGAGAGAGATAAAGAGATAGACCAGAGATAGAGGGATTGGTAGTTATTTAGTAGCTGAGAGAGGATGGGGAGACACAGCAAGAAAGAGAGTGAAAAGTGTTATTCAATTCCTGTATATTTCTGCCAGTGATATTTCCGCCACCAAATTGGTATTTTATCCTTAATATAAAGTGTGTATGTACCCATCCTAGAGTCATATAGTAGTCTTTCCCCTTTATGGTTTTGCTTTAGTGTGTAGAGTTTATATTTTTGAAAGTTATATTTTAATAACATATTGTTTTGCTTTAGTGTGTAGAGTTTATATTTTTGAAAGTTATATTTTAATAACATATTGTTTTAACTTGGTCAATTATCAAATAGCTTGGGCCTAAATTGTGTTCACATGTATGTATATATACATGAGTGTGTGTTAATGCAAGTGGGATATATTTTGTTTTCAAAAACTGAATGCTATGCAGTAAGTGAAAAGTAGTAATATCTCGATAAATGTGTAAAAGTGTAATGAAGACAGATAGGAAATGTTATACATTGAGAAAGTAAACAGCAGCAAATATCAGATAGTGGTGTCATATGGAACATAATGTGGAAATATCTTGCAGTGCTGTTTCTGCTGAAGCAGATATTGACTTATAGATGAATTACTAATGAAAGATAACTGATGGCTGGCCAAATGGCTGGTTGGTTGGTATTTTCCATTCCTTAAAACCAGACCAATCAACACATAGCAAAGCTAAGGTTGTATTTTTCACTTACACAGAGGTCATCAAATACCATGAAATACAAAAATGAAAGCAGTGTTTAAACATTGAATATAATTTTAACATTTTGGAGTAATACTTTTATATTAGTAAACAACATAAATAATATCTTTATAAAAAAAATTAAATCGTTAAAAGCACAGAGTAATGGAATAATGTGATATATAAGCTTTCTCTTGTGAGCATTAGAAATATTGATGAAGCTAAATGGGTACAAGTAGGAACTGAAATCAGGTTGCTACCATATTACACTCTTAATATGGCTCTCACCATCAAATGCTTTTACGTTGAGCCAAGTTGAAACACAGTAATTCTGCAGTATTCTAAGCATTTCATGGATAATTGAATGGCTGCAAATAGTATATTCAGTGTTTGTGAGTGGTGTATGAGAAAAAGAAAAAGAAAATGCCTAAATGATATTAACTTAAGAGCCAATTTGACCTTTTCAGCAAGTGACTAAAAATCAAAATAATGCAATTTTAAGACAAAGTCTTAACACAATGTTACTACATCATTCATAGAGATTGAACTATTTTAAAAATAAAATGATAAACATTACTCTTATATATTGGTTGATGATTGGAAATTTTAAAGTGTAGTATTACATGCATGTTGACTAGAATAACAATATCTAATTTGTTTAAAGCACTGTTTTTAAGAACACCATCCTTACCCTTAAAAATCTTGCTCCAAATGAGAAATTTCTTTGGAGGAAAAGATTTTTAAGGCATTTGATGCGCAAGCATAATGAATCTGTATACACAGACACATATATACAGACTTCAAAAATTAAACTTGTGCTGTACATAAAAATAGGGCTAGGAAATTGTCTTCAGGATATAGCACCTAGTGAAGCTTAGTAACATTAGAAATAATGAACAGTAGACATGGAGTCAATACTATAAATTCTAATGCTCACTGGATAGCAGCCTTAAACATGAACACAATCATGCTTGGGACAGGATAGTTTTTATTTAGGCCAAGGTCAGCCCTGATTGAGCAGACCTATGATAAAAAGCATTTCCTTGATATGAGCAGTTAGTTACCGTGACTTTGTGCTGTTGAAAGAGGTAATATTATCATGTCCCCATAAGAGAATGCTTTCAAAGTTTGTTTCTGGAGTTAGTGCAAATTTGAAGTGAGGTGTGTAGGTTAGTATATGGAAGACACATTTGAGTAGAAACACGGATGTGTGGTATCATCTGTATAAGAGTGAGTGTTATTAGAAATGACAGCAAATGAGTGGTTAATGTAGTGTAGTGAGGACACAACCAAACCTTGCAACATACCATAGTTGATAGAATGTGGGTTGTAGAGAAAGTCCTATTAACACAAGCTGATATGACAGAAACTCTTGAACTCAAGTGATAGCTATAGATGAATCATTTAACCAGAAGAATCTTATGCCAGTCTACTAAATGCTTTGCTGATATCAATTGTAACAACATTGCTGAATTTCTCATGGAAACACTAGTGAGTGACATTGGATCTGGCTCTATGGAAGCTATGCACATGATCACTGAGGAAGGAGAGGGATGCCAAGGGTTGGTAAAGGTAATTGTTAATGATTGTTTCCATAACTTTTAAGATATTGGAAGCAAGAGAGTGATAGTTTGATAGTCGGTAAGGTCAGATTTCTGTAGAGAGAGTAAAAATGAAGAGTTTGGTAAAGATAGGGGGTTAGCTCTTGGACAACAATATGACAGGAATTAAAAGAACATTGTGAGAGCCAGTGGCATTGTTGCTTTGAACAGAGATGGTTTCACACTGTGTGTGTGTGTGTGTGTGGTGATGAGAGAGGAGAAGGAAAGTTGCTTATGAAGTCATCATGGTTGAAAAGTTGTGGGCAAGAAGATTTATTAAAGTTGCTACTGATCTTTTATGGCAAAGGATCAAAAGGACTGGTTTGGCACTTGGGAGGCAAAAGATCTTGCAGGTTGTGCAATGCACAAAGGTGTTGTTTGCTTTACAGATGGTAGTTTTCCAAGTCACCAAGATGGTAAAGGTAGGTAATTTTTACAAGGCAATGTAGACAATGTTTTTCAACTGTACTGCTCTAGTACAGCTCCATGTGAACCACTTGTGTGAGGGATGTTAAAGGACATGTCTAGGATGATGGCTTAAGTTACCTGCTGATTTGCCATGAGTGAATCAGTCAGGAGTAAAGCACATTTGTTGCCAGAATTAATTAGTGTAAAACTGGCAGAAATCTGAAAAGTTAGTTGACTTGAAGAGATACAGAGTAAGTATGTCAATGGGTGGTGAGGTAGCCATGATTATTAGGCAGTGGTCAGAGGATGTATGTGATATGTGTAAAAATAATTGTAATTTGGTAAAGGCTTCGTTTGGTGGCTAGAAAGAAATTAAGGATACGTATGCGTGATGTGACAAGCGTGTCAAAAGCTTAATATTATTATATAACAGTTTTGAGAGTACTACTAATCTAGAATAGGCTTTGTATGTTGTATCTAAGGATTGTGAATCAATCTTAAGTTGTTATGTTTGACAATAACAGACTTGGGCTGTGCAACAGGAGTGGTGCTTATCAAATAGATGATGATGAATGTCATGGAAGAAAACCAAAAGATAGGGAGGGGAAAAAAAGGAATGTAATTTTCATAAAAACTTCCTAAGAGCAACTAATAAAAGAAAATGGACATATGCCAAATAATAAAGATGAATTGATGAAATATAAAGATTGGTTCAAATACATAAGAATATTAGCTAAGAACTGACAGTATTTGAGGAAGAGGGTTTGCTTAAAATTGCTTTGTGCTATTTCAGTAGAAATTAATACTGATAACGAAACAATAGTAATATAATTTGATGAGATTTGAATTACACATTTCAGCTAGGATTATTGAAAGGTTTTAGTGTATTTGTACAAATCAATATTCTAAGGATTGGAATATAGATGTATGAAGGAACTAAGAATCAAACCATAATTGCTTGAGAAATAATAGCTCTTGGCTAAAACATTAGAAAAGAAGCATTCCATGTTAACACTGATGGATACTTCTGAAGAACAGATATTTATATAAATTTTGCTGAAAATATTTGACATATGTATCATTCTTCCTACAAGACACCTCTTTTGTAGCTTTTCATTCAACCCTAGTAAAGAAAGCATGAAGATCCACGTAGATAGCTGCACAACTAGATGCAGTCCTAAGATCCAGTGCTCCAGGTATATTTTATTTTGGCCTAGATCAAGAACACTGCATACTGACATGTATTGTATTGGGTGCAGTGAGGAAATCTAGACACACTGCATTTTCTTCTGTATAAGTTGGCTCTGATGGAAACCATAGTAAAGGTGGGTGAGGTAGGACTCAACATAGCACTACAGTTGCTGTTAGGGTGTTGATGTTGTGCATCCCTACACAGTATTGGGGTGGAGGCTTCTGAAATTATTGATGCAGCTATTTTGCTAAGTATATGCTTTTTATTTTTGCCTGCCTAAGTAGAAAGAATAGAGTTCTTAGGATGGTTTGTAGTAGCATTATCGTTCCGTTGTAGATGTGTAAACGTTTGAAAGTGATTGAACATGCAGAGGCAGGTGGTCTGTAGGTATAGTCAGTGAGGATGCGAATCATGCTAATTTTAATCTATTACAGTTACTATCTTAAAAAAGACCTCACTTCCAAAAATAATATGGGAAATTATAACTATTTTGTTTGTTTTTAATAGGCTAAAGCACAAAACAGTGCCCCTGAAAACATAACTTGTAAACCACTAGCCCAATATGCTAACCACTTGGTCACTATATAGTCATTATATACTTAAACCACTTATAATAATGGGAGCTTAAAAAAAAAATAAAAGACCAACAACAAAAGAACCCATTCATTTATTTTTTTGGTAGTAGGAAATGTATGAAAATAATGAGAGAAAGAGAGAGAGGGAGAGAGAGATTTTAGAAAGGATGGCGTAGAAAGTGCCTCATTAGTACACTCCTATTGGTGAACAGAGATATATGAAAAATACAATGTTATTATGAACAGTGAAAAACAGGATATCAAGCTTTAATTGCTAATAAGCCTTCAAGGCAGAGGGGGAGGGAGGGGGAGAGAGAACAATTAAAACAGTATTTAAATGCCATCAGATAGGAATCAGCTGATCTACAAACAATTTGAGTCTGCCAATTTTAGAGGATAACAGCAGTAATGTCACAACACTGGCCTTCTCATCAGACCAATTCAAATAAAGAGAGTCAAGACCACATGAAAATAATAAATGTATAAAGTTTATTTAGTAGTACTGGAGAAGGGAAGCAGCTGATCTGGTTTCACAAAGTACAGGAAGTCTGACCTTTCCCAAGTGTAGTTCTAGCTCTCATCTGGAACAATATTTACAATTACTAAATATTTTCCCTCACGAGTAATAAACTTGCTGGCTTCAAGTTAGGTCATTTATTAATAAGTAAATTATTTAGTTAATGCTAACATGTTTAATGGAGCATAAGATACTTAAAAATAATTAAGCAACAGGAAAAAAACAAACAATAAAATAATAGTCAATGACATAATTCTTTAGCAAATAGGAGACAATGCTGGGCAGGTTTCTGTATTATTATGGACCTCATCAACATACATCACTTTGTTTAAACTATATTTTGCAAAATGTTCAAAGTGCAGCATGATTCAGTCACTTTGATAGCATGAGGTCTAACTACTGCACTGCTTTAATTGTTCTTATTTTTATAATATCAGAAGTAATAACCAAACTGAATCAGGCTGAGTTTTTGGTTGTAGAACTATATTAAATATTTTCTATTAGTAACTTGTTAAATCTAATAAAGACCATATTTAATATTTTTTTTTACATACCTAATTCATCATCATCATCATCTTCCTTTAACGTCCGGTTTCTATACTGGAATGGGTTGGACGGTTTGACTGGAGCTGGGAAGCAGGGGAGGGAGGAGGGGCTGCACCAGGTTCCACTCTGATTTGGCTTGTTTTCTACAGCTGGATGCCCTTCCTAATGCCAACCACATTAGTGTGTGCTGGGTGCTTTTAACGTGCCACCGGCACTGAACTCTCGATGCTGGTGCCTTTTACGTGGCACCACACAGGCGATCAGTAGTTAGACAGACATATGGACCAGGGACGGACGAGTCATATAGATTATTTAACCCTAGTGATTGAATGCTAACTAATTCTTTCACTGATCAACCATCAGCTGTATATTAATCTAACAAGTTAATTACATGGATATTTTCTCAATAAAACAGACCATTTGATCCATCAAAACCTCTGGACGTGGTCATGTATGTAACAAATTACTGAAACTATTTTACTGAGTAATTTTGGGTACAACAAAAGCCAAGTATCAAATGCGAGTATTGTTTAAGACACAGTATCACTCAGTTATATAGGCACAATAAGTATATTCCTATCATAAATCTCAATCCTTCATATTCTCTTATGAGTGTTATATATTGTGCCTTGCTTTGGATATACAGAAAGAATAGCTACTGTAAAATAGATGTTACATTGATATATATATCCCTGTACAGCTGACTTACTGTACATAATGATGAACATAATAGAAAATCAGCTTCTGAGAGAAACTATAAAGACATGTCAATGTCATAGTAACATTCCACAGGAGATCCGATTTCTCATTTAGTAGCCAGTCCTTTGCTCATGCTAATTCTAGTTGGATATAGTAAAAGTATTTCCAGTAAAATATAGAAATCCACTGGACAGTGGAGAAAGTAGAACATGCCTATACTACAACACTGCACCACATACAATTAACCACTGCATGCCACTGTATCATATAGTTCTCAACTGAACAGAAGTATGGCATGTTCAGAGCTATAGATTTGTAAACCACACCTAGTTACTCAGTTGAATTATCTATGTGCCATAAATATGCTTGGGCAAGGCCTAACCTGGATTGACAAAACTTTCAAGAAAACTATGCTGTCTTTTCTCCATTGATAGCAACATTTCTATGTTTGACATTTAACTTCAAGTCATATGTTTCCCAGCTGAGCCCTAATTCATTTAAGGAGTCCAATGGAAGGGTGGAGTTGAAAGGGGTCACTGCTATAATACAGTTTGTACAGGTGCTTATATAAAATATTAGTTGGTATGTTGTTGTTAAACTACAGAATTTTGAATTAGCAAATAACCTAGGTCTTATGATTGAATTATTTTACTCAAGAAGAATACAACATATGCTGTAGGATATTTCCATTATATGTTGACTGGAGATCATAATCAATTTGAATATAAATACACATAAAACAAATCAGGTGAGTTACGAGAATATTTGAATAGAGAGAAATATATAAAGAATTAATTCACATTGTATCTATGAACTAGTGAAATTATTTCAAGAGGAAAAAAAGACTGTGTTTATATTACAAAAGAAATAGGTACAGGCGTGGCAACTTGGGCAAGTGTCTTCTACTATAACCTCAGGCCGACCAAAGCATTGTGAGTGGATTTGGTAGATGGAAACTGAAAGCAACCCATCATGTATGTGTGTGTGTGTGTGCATTTGTTTACATCCCCATAACTTGGTGGTTTGTCAAAAGAGACTGATAGAATAAGTCCTAGATTTAAAAAAGAAATAAGTACTGGGGTCAGTTCGACTAAAATTCTTCAAGGCGGTGCCCCAGCATGGCTGCTGTCTAATGACTGAGGTAAAAGATAAAATCTAATATAAGTGACATACTTTGACTAGGTGAAAAACTGATGACAAAATGAGAATAAATTTTTTTGCAAACAACTTGCAAATGCAGTTGAAAGCTCCACATACTGGATGCTAGCAGACTTATGTGGTCATCCGGAGAGAATGTATGCCGTTTTGGGGCCTTCCTCTTGACAGCATTATTGTGCACTGTCCCCCTTCACCGAGATGAGGCCCCGCTTGCTAGATCAATGAGTTACTAGGCTTTGCTCAATATTCTTCTAGCCATTGCTCATGGTCTCTTTTTAACCAAATCCAGTGGCTTGCCTTCTCTACTGCAGCCTGGATATCATTTATAATGGTATTTGCTTTACAATGAACATAAAAATACATATTTTGAATCTTATACCAATCTTACATTTAAGAGAAATTAGTTTATTATATTCCCCTATGAAATAAAGTGATGTGTTTTTCACTGGGAAAAGATGGAGAAACAAAATACCCTGAAACAAAATATTTAACTTTGATTAGATTTGAACCTTCACTGTATGGCTTTACATTGAACAATAAATGATTAGATTTACCAGACACACACACACACAAATCTCACAAAAATCTATTTCTACCAGGTGGTAAACAATAGAAGAAAAGTGACATGCCATATGTAGGACAAAAAAAATTATAGGATGATCTTAATCTGTGAGAGAGAGAGAGATAGAGAGATAGAGAGAGAGAGAGAGGGGGGGTAGGTAGACTAATATATATACATATAAAGAGGTGTTCCCTTTTCACTGTTAGAACATCCATAAGCAGAAACTGACAAAATGTAACTTGATCCCTGACAGAGTATAAACTAATTTTCTGTTGTTGATGTTTAAAATTTCAAATGCAAAACTGTAGCTGTGTTATGTTGCTCCTTATGCAATGCTTCGTGGAGCTTTGTGTGGGAAATGATACACATTTGAAACCACTTTTACTGTCTAAACAAACTACTTGGTTTGCCCACTGGAATTCTCTGATGAAACTATTTCCTGTTTTAACCATAATTAGTACATTACATACGTTCTTTAATATTTTTCTTTCAGCATTTTGTCTTTATTTTTAAATCAAAACTTCTCTCACATACATGTAGAGCAATGTGAAACAATTCCATGTTTCAACTATATTTCTTTATTTTTTCCCCATCACCCTCAGTTATTACCCTAACCCTAAGTTTCTCTAATATTGTTTAACCAAACAATATTGAGTACTAAGTCTTCATATATAAAAATAATCTAACTGAAAACAAAATAAAATCATCACCATAAAAATATATAAAAATGTAATTCTGAAACAAAAAAGTATTGAAATTATAATTACATTAAATCACATTTTCTTTACATGCATTATTTTCTATATTATTATAATTCATTCAAAGTTTTAGTTTTGTATGTGCAACAGTCTAGTGGTAAAATGTAAAGCATATTTGGTATGTGATACCATTAGATAGGTAAAAAGTTTGTAAAAATAGAAAGTTGATGCTGAGTAAGCTTTAAAGTCCTTACATAAACTATATTACTCTTTCATAATTTTTTCCACATATGCTCGATCTTAATTTGTATAACAAAAGTTAAAAAGACCTTAAAAAAATAAAAACAAAGGACCACTACTTCAATAACCCCCCCCTCCAAAAAAAAAACAGAGACCATCTTAAACAGTTTAACTGCATAAAAATGAATAAGTAAAAAAAAAGCTAACTTTGACGAAGGATATCAGTAACGCCAAATGTGTGTAAATAAGAAAATAAAGACAATGTAAAGCAACTGTGCTTGTTTGTAGCACTTACCAATGTAGACATATGGTGGTGAACAACACCATCTAAAAGTCTTAATATATACTGTAGATAATGTCGCAATCAGATAAAAAGATAATGACCAATTAAGATGAAAATTATATATTTCTTTCATTTAGTTTTAAATTTCTGTATCCCATACACCCCCATAAATGTTTGCTGTTTTAAAGAACAAATAATGTTCTTTTGATGTGTGTGCATATAAGTATACATATATGTATATCAACAAATAAATGTGCAGAGAAACACACAAATGTACATGTGTATATTTTCAAACAAGAATGTTGATAACATACTACTTTGTGTAAAAACTATTTCTTTATCATCTGGACAAACCCAAGAGCAATCAAGTTATACTTTCTAACAGGTGCTGAATAGGACTTATGTAATCATAAAGAAAATAATTGTTGACATTCTTAAGTAACTTGCAGTGGTTAGATTTAATTTGAAAGAAATTAGTGTAAACATACAGAGACAGTAACAATATGACTATATAAGGAAAAAATGCATAATGTGTTTAAAGTCTAAAAGAAACAAAGAAAAACACCCTTTCTACAATACACAGTATTGGTACATTGGTTAAACTACAACTAATATGGCTAGAAGTTCATTATGTAGTGACTAAAGCATACTCTAATTATGCAACTGATAAAATATAGCAGTCTAACTTTGTAATTGAATGGTTATATAAATCATTGCCAAAAGTTCATCACAAAGATTAGGATTAATTCAGTCCTGATCAGCTGCTGATTTTCTACAAGACTCAAGAAGAAAGTCTAATCTTGAAGAACTGCTCACATGTATGGTTCTGTATTGCTACTGTGACACATAAACAAAGATCCAAAGCCATATCCAAAAGATAGCCATCTGACTGTCATCAATAAAATGGTTTCAATCATAGCACACATACATGCAATTTCCTCTCTTTGCTGCTAACAATTTATGTTCCCCTGAAATAGTTAACTGCATACCCTATCCACCCAGGCTTACTTGTCTCTCCCTATTGTCTCATCTCCAAGATATTGCACAAAATAATTCCTTCCTTCCTTTCACTTTCTGCCCACCCCTCTACAATTTTCCTTGCAAATACTACTCTACTGATGTCTAAGCTGACCACCAACTGCACCAAGCTTACTAGTTAGAGAAAGCATATAAATGTCAAACATCCTTTCCTGATTAACTTATGGAAAAAACAAAACAAGTTTGAAGGCCATCTTATCAGTTTGAGAGCCAGTATACTAAGAGATATGATTCTCCTAGTAACTCATTTGTTGGTTCAAGAATCTCCCTTGTTAGTGCATCCTAGCCAGCTGAAAACTTTCCCTTTGAAGTTAACTTCATATGGGAATTTCAGCCTACTACTTCAAGCTAATAGAGGAAAAAAATGTTATTTACAACTTGGAGGATTGGGCCATTGAGAGTTAAGTGTTTTGACCAAGGACATATTGTTACACTAGTGAAAAACTGTTGACTTTTCGACAAGAAGTCTGACATACTATTGATTTGGCCTTCTGCAACCTACTTGAGCCTAAACAAATTTGGCATGGGGGAAGGTAGGAGATAAATAAAATAAATGAAAACAGGAATTCAAAAATATTCACATTATCACTTGAGTCTTAAGAATACTTATGATACTTTGACATGCACACACAGATAAAAGGATAGGTGACTGCTTCCATTACTGATCTAGCACGTCCATCCTTCTATCCGGTTCAAACATCTGGAAAATTCATGATAGCACTGATAAGTTATCAGTAGAAACCTCACTTGCAATTTTAAGCACTCCTTTTTGAGTATATACAATTTTAGATCTCAGCACATAAACCAAATTTACAATAAGGAATAAAATACAAATTAGAACTTTATAAGTAAAAGTAGATAAACCAAAGAAATTATTTTTTAAATAAAATAAAGAATTAGAGAAAACATTAAAAAAAACTCATGTACTGGTAACGTAATTGTAAGTGTGTGTGTATTTTAAAGTATTTAGTCTTGATCATACCATGCAGTGGTATAAAGTAGTGTTGCGATTAACAAGTATGATGACATAGGACGATAATGTATATTTACAAGTGACAAAAATGAGTTAATAATAGATAGACATCAGGCTGGCATTCCAAATTCTAGCTGCAATAGATATCAAACTAAAGCTCTTAAATCTTGTGACAGACACCAAGCTGATGCTCTAAATTCTAATGATAGACTGGCACTAATGTTCAAATGCTATGAAGAAGCCTGCGATACTTTAAAGATTAAATTCACATTCGTACACAAGATAAAATTCCACCTCAATTCTCAAAAGTCTAAATATATATAACTATTCAAGAATAAGAGCGTTTTTGATTAAAAAAGAGAACCAAAGATATTTAAATACATTTAACATTTAGTTTTAAAACAACCCCACAAATAAACAAGTCAATATTCTGATGTAACCATCATTCCACTATAGTCTTTAATGGAGGAATGTTACCTCAAGTGCCAGACTAGTCGCCTTTAGGTTTCTGAACTTATATACACAAACAATCCATCAACAACACAAGAATCTGCTTTCATTCCTTTATCATATCAATGCACAGCACAATGAAACAATATTTTTAGAATGTTCTGTCCAGACAGAATTAAAATATATCTCCAACCTCTCAATACTGTATCAGTCTTAACACAATACCAGTTTTATTTTCTATGCTGTTATGGAATTGAATGGATTTTAAATTCAAAGATTTATAAGAACTGCCACAGAAAGTATTTAAAAATGGAATTTTATTTTTCTTAGGTTAATATCCAGACTATGAGGTGGGAATAGTCTACATAGGATATACAGAATGTGTAATGCTTGTAATACATTTATAGTTATTCCATTTGTTCTAAGTTATGCTAATGGTAAATCTTGTCAACGAGATAACAGCTGATGGCAGCATTGTGTAATGGCTGCTACTACTATTAAACTATTTTAACTATAAATTCTGTAACCAATCTATTTAGAGCTACTTATGTAATGGTTTCTACATTTTTCTCTTCTGTAAATCATGTTAATAAATTAAAACTTAAACATTTTCAATTAAGTTTTCATCAATTTTGGTATCTGCTAATTAGACAGAGATTAAAATTTGCAAGAATGGTATATAGGAAGACTGTGGTATGCAGAAAACCCTATCCCACCATTGATCACATTGTAATATTCATTTCACTTTTCAAGAAAAATTCTTTAAGAATATCTTTTGTCTCAGCTTAAAGCCTGAAAATGAGTCTATCAAAAAGATTTATGGTACCTTGAGACATACATTCCAAACACAGGTTTCTTCTAATATTGGCACAAAGCCACACACATTTTGAAAAAGGTAAAAATCAATTAAATCAACTCTAGAAGGATGAAATGCAAAGCTGATGGCATCAGAATTTAAAGGGACAAAACTAAGTCCTGCAATGATTCTGCTAATCTACAACCTATTGATCATAAATAAAACATTCCTTTTATATAAACCCATCAACAATAAAGCCATATCAGAAAAAACGCTGAACTAAGGTTCATAATTACTGTGCTGCATGGAAAATTGGAATAATTCATATTAAATATTCTGCATGTGAGAAAAAGTTTAAGATGGTCCCAGAAGTTTAGGAATGGCCATTTTGGATTGAACTCTTCAGCAGAGGCTAGAAGTTATGCTTTTGAACCTACTAGAGGAGGAATACATCAGGACTGTCAAAGAATAATTGTCCCAGAAATTAACTGTATTTGATATTTATTTGCAACAGCTTGATAAAATGCAAATCTATAGAAATGGCTGCTAAATCAGAGATGGCCAACATATAGTGTTTTGCCAAAAGTGCATTGTTTTCACTTTATCCATCACAGTGCAAACAAAAAGCAGAAAGTACACAATTTAATGAAGAGTGAGAAAATGAGGTTTTATTCCTAGCAAGTCTTTCAGGAAAACCATTTAAAGTTGTTTCTGAAAAAAACAATTTCTTACATAACAAAATGAGAGAACTGAAACTAGTGTTGAAGCCTTCCTCTGATGCAAAAGAAATTGTTAGTTTTGTCTCCAAATAATTTCAAGCTGTATTAGTGATAGAAATATTTAAAGAAAAGTAGATGTAGTTGCTCTGTCAAAGCAAACAATTATGAGGTGCACCAAAATAACTCTCTTGTAATGTAGTTGGGCAACTGTAAGGTCTTCTATGTTTGGACTTTAACTACATCAAGAGTCATAGGTGCAGTATCTTTTATCTTTTACTTGTTTCAGTCATCAGACGGCGGCCATGCTGGGGCACCGCCTTCAATTTTTAGCCGAATG
>JAOPUL010000839.1:40086682-40097056 GCA_027564515.1 Octopus rubescens | reverse complement strand
ATGATATATATATATATATATATATATATATATATATATATATATTTTCCAAGATTGTAAAAATCATGTAGCAATAAGCTTAAATTGGCTTTGGTAGGAATAAAAAAATTTCCCAGCTGCAAAGTCTATTGCCTCTTTGTTAATGTCTTAATTTTTATAAAAGACTGAAGGCAATTGAGATTACTGTCTCAAATGAAAAGATAAAAAATGGTAGAATGATAGAAGTTTAAGACCTAACTCCTCAGCCATTTCGACTTTCAACTAAATCCTTCCACATAACTGAACACATAGTTTGAGTTAACTTGAAGGTTTATTCATTAGCCACTAAGTCAAATGTAGTGATAATAGCAGTAGGGATGGAGTGTATGATCATTGCAGTGATTATGTAAAATTGATGATTATTACAAGGTACAGTGTAGGAGAGTGCCAATTCCTAAGTGAAATCAACTTCAGATGAGAAGTTTAATATATAAACACATTTAATATAAAAAAAAAAAAAATTTGATGAAAGGCCAAACAAAATGGAGGTCATATATTTTACAGCTGTAATGGAATAGTCATATGACAAAAGAGTTAAGAACTGATGTATAAAACATAGTAGTAATATTGGTGAATTTAGTCGTAGAGAACTGATGATGATGATGCAAGTGGCAAAACAGTAAATAGTTAAAGGTCGAATAGTTGGCACTAGTTATTAGCTACAATATATAATGACGACCTTTTTGGCTGAACAAAACATTGTTAATAAATTAAATTTGAAAAACATAATCCTTCAACAGATAGAAGTCAGTTTTTAAAAAAAAAAAAATCTATTTTGAGGGACTTAAACATTTTGATATCTATTTAAACGTTTCATCTGTTCATATAAATAATGAACGGCCTTAAAATGTCAGAAAGACTGCTGCTATAAAATAAACTCATTTCATAGCAATACAGCTATAAAATAACAAACTACAGTTTAATTTAAATCAATGACTAGTGATTGCTGTAATTGATTCTGGGAGGTCATTAAGTAGAAATCACAGGGTAACAAGTATTTGGTGTAGTATTTGAATAGATCAGAGGTGTTTGCAGGAAGTTTGATAATTATAATAAGAATATATATATAAGATCAATAGTAGCACTAAGTACAGTATTATACTATTTGTATTAATGTTTGTATGGAGGAATTAGTACATTAATACAGGGCATAGGAAGCTAGGCAATATATTTAACACTTTAGCATTCAGATTACGGTTAAATGTAATGCATATTTATTCACATTGTTTTGAATTGACCATGCATTATCTTGTAGTTTCAAAATTTTGATGAAGTTTATTTTTAGAATCACATTGTAGGATAGGTGTGAGAGGCTGGATCTGGTCAGTCCAAACATAAAATAGGTAGAATCTCTGGACCAGATATGGCAGGTTTAAATGTTAAAGGGTTTAATGAAGTACAGTACAATGTGCATAGACAAGTTCAAATATATCCAGAGATTATAACATAAGCTAAGTAAATTCAGCAAATGTATGGTTAAAATGTTTTGACAATTAACTTGATCCTTAGAGATGAAACACTAAAATATTTATATCTACATAATATTTTGCTAGGCTTCATCTCTGATTGTCATCAAAGGTTCCTAGTTTGAATCCAGTCTGGTACCATGTATGTATCGCAAAACACTTGATGTTGATTGGAATTCAAACAGATTGACACAGTGTAGATGCAGATATTAAAAAAAAAAATTACATTTTTAATAAAAAAAAATTATAGTCTTAATTATACTTTAAGGAAAATTAAAAGCATTAAATTAAAATAATTCAGGAAGAGGTTTTCATAGTTTCACTCAATTTCACTCACAAGGCATTGGTCAGCCTGAAGATGTCTCCATCCAATCCATGATAGCATGGATGAAAAAATGGACGTTGAATGAATGAATGAATATGAGAGAGAGGGGAGGGGGAGTTTACTTGAATGTTTACTTTCTGCATGTCTTCGCTTGACATCACTTCAGTGGAAATAATGTCATGTTTACATCTTCTGTAAACAATGTCCTCTAGCTTAGTGGTTTTGGTTTGGGAAGACCAATGGAATAAAAATGCCTTACTTGAAAAACAGGTAAGGGTTAGTGGCAGGCAGTGCATCCAGCTGTAGAATACTGCCCAAATAAGGCTTGTTCAAGCCATGCCAGCATGGAAAAAGTAAATGTAAAAACAATGATGATGATGATGAATGATTTTGAGTTCAATTGGCTGTTGACTTCTTGTTAGACTCATTGATACGTTTATGTAAATTTATAATTTTTATTTAAAATACATTATTCGACAAGTAGACTTTATTGTATTACTAGTGTACCTAATTAAGCTGCAGCCATGCTCGGGAACTACCTTCAAAGGTTTTACTTGATTATACATACATATTTCAGTCTAGTACTTGGCTAAATTACCATTTGACGTAAAGAGTTCCAGCTCAATGCAACATTTAGACTGATGGACACAAACTAGTGACAAAACCTCTAAATGACCTGCAAGAAACTGATACTAACCTACTGTTTTCAAAATAGTTTTAAATATACAAAATAGTCTAATATTGTGACAGAAAAGAATACAAGATGGTTGTAGCTAGAAGGCCAGTCAAATGACATGTACTTGGCATACAAATATTTATCACTTGTACAAATGTTTTCAGAGAACCACAGTGGCTATGAATTTTTCTGAAGTGGCTCTAAAACACCTGTAGATGGAAGTGTCTTACAGAGTCTACAACATACTAACACAAACACCACCAAATACCCACATTTACAAATAATCCAGAAAAATAAACAAATTTAAAGGAGGATAACAATAAAACAGACAGCAAAATCATCATCATCATTTTGACATTCATTTTTCCATGTTTGCAAGGGTCAGATGGAGTTTATTGAGGCAGATTATTGTATAGCTAGGTAGGTGCCCTTCCTATTGCTAGCCCTCACCTGTTTCTAAGCAAGGTAATATTTCCCTAGGGTCAGATATGCTTTTGCAGAATATTGGAAATGAATGACACTGTTTGTATGATAGTAACACTCATTTGCAACTATCATGTGATATCAAGAGAAGGAGACACAAATGTATGCGCACACACACGATGGGCTTCTTATAGTTTCCATCCACCAAACCCACTCAGCCTAAGGCTATAGTAGAAGACACTTGCCCAAGATGTTATGCAGTGGAACTGAATCTGAAAGCATGAAGTTGAGAAGCAAACTTCTTAACCACATAGCCATGCCTGTACCAATAACATTGATTAAAAACAGAAAATACCATTGTTATCTCCTTTCCAAATGTCACAGGTTCACATAAAGTGCATTTTAAAATGAATGCTCTACACAAAAACATTCCAAATGTGACAAAAAAACAAACAAACAAACAACAAAAAACTGCAATACAACACTAAAGGTATTAAAAATACCTTTTTGAAGTCAAAAGATTTTATCATGACATTCATGTAGCAATAACTCAGGAAACATTGTTACTACCAAAACACCTAGTTTTTCAAATTATACTTAGATCAGATAGGACAGGTTTTTTTTTACAGCAGAAGTGGTTTTATAACAAATATACCTCACCAACTGTCCCACTAGGTTACACACACCTACTGGAGCACTAACACTCTCACATATAGTACCATTGAGAGAGACTTCAATGTACTTAATACCTCCTGGTTTTCAAATAATACAGATCACAAAAGTGGTAGCATGAACTCCCTTTACACACCTCAGTGAGCCAACTGCAATAACTTTTCCCCAGACATCACCTTCTGATCCACACACGTACTGACCGCACCCACTTGGCAAACCAACACCCCTACCATCTAATAATCATAACACACTTACACAATGAGTAAAGCAAAGTACTTTTACAAATGAAAAAAAAAGTACAGTGGAATGTGATCTATCAAAAAATAGAAATCAAGGTTTTTCAGAATTCAATGACACCCTATCATCAACATAGGCACTACAGTATGTGCATTCAACAAGGAAACTAGCAACCATCAGTATTCAACATAAACCACAAAACTAACTGTAAAACTGTAAAGTAATTAGCAGCATCAACAATAATGCTCACACTCTAGCGATGTCATGATAAAAACCGCAAATAGTATATGCACATTACAATAGAGGAGACAGGAACATAAAATGAAAATTACACAACATCTAGACTACAAACAGATCTATTACTTTCGTTTGTACACCCTCCTTAACTTAGACACTCCTGCAAATCACAATATTGATCCAGACCCTCAACCCCCACAACTATTCACAAATCAAAAAAAGAAAATATATGATAGTTTCAACAACAAAAACCACTATGATGTATGGTTCTAACTACATCAAAGTTTTCAACTATATTCTCTATTATCCACTTTAAAATTCTCAACATTTTCAAGAAGCAACACAATATGCAAGCTAACAAACTACCTGTCAACCTACCAAGCCTATGTAGTGAACAAAACACTTCCAGAAACTTCAATTTTTAAAATGGAGTAACTCAGGGATCTGTCTTCTTACGCTCACTATATGACCTTCCTATACCTCCACAAAATATTACACTCACATCCTCCTACCATTTTCCAGACACTGCTGCACAACTACCACATTTATTCATTGTGTAATGCACACCATGTACAAGAACTAATTTTACCCATTTTCTGGTTGTATTGTTCAAGCTGACTGATGTGTAATGAAGAGTTTAAATTACTATTATTACATTTTTCATCATAATACATTAAACATTCATTATATTTCAAAAATGTGCCTGTAAGATTGTTTCGCTTGAGGTTGCATATTATCTTACTAATACATTGAAACAATTCAGAAGTACAATATAATACCAAAATGGTAAGATCAAAAGAGTGAAATGTACTTAGTTTCTGCATATATACTTCTGAAAATCTTATTTGTTTCAATAACCCACTAATATAAGTAATCATCTTGTCAAGATATATATATATATATATTGTTTAACCCTTTAGCATTTAAACTGGCCCTATCCAACCCAAATATTCTATCTGTTTATGTTCAAACCAGCCAAATCTGACCTCTTGCACTTTTACAATATCATTCTAAAAATAAACAATCACATCTTTGAAATCTTGAAGTTACAAGGTAATGCAAAATTAATTCAAAACAATGTGAATAAATAAGCATTACATTTGACAGCATAATCTGAATGCTAAAGGGTTAATATATTAAAATAATTTTTCTGAGTTCTTAATTCCAAAACAATGTGACTATATAAGCTTTACATTTGACAGGGTAATCTGAATGCTAAAGGGTTAAACATATTTTTTTTCTAATTTATGAAATAATTAAATTTTAAGTTAATAGTTTTTCTTAAGAACAAAAGAAAAAAAAAAAAGAAAATCAGTAGGTGTAGCCATGTGATTTCAGTTCACAACTACATGATTCCCAGTTTAGTCCTACTACACAACTCCTTGGGCAAGTTTCTTTTACTATAAATACAGAAGTGTTTCACATATTAAATATGGTGAGTTGAAAAAGTAACTGAGATTTATCCAAACAACTAGTAGAGAAGAAAAAAACAGTCACTCTGGGGATATTTTAAATCTATAAGCAGGCAACAGTGACAACTTGTATAAAACAGATTAATTAAAATTTAGGAAAATAGAGTAAATGATGCAGTATGGGAATAAATCTGGTCTGTAAGTGTACTATTTGGCTCATAGAAATTGTATAGTATACCTTATCTGAGCACACACACACACACACACACACACACACGTGCATGAGGGACCCTATGTCATGCAGGTAGGTAGGTAGTCACCTAAGTGTTGAGGTGACTGACTGCTAGATCTTTTCAGTTATACCATGTCTCCACTTGAGGACCATATTGCATACACTGATACTGTTGGTGGAAATACAAACATTGTATACAACAGCTAAAACGTTATCCAATTGATAGATAGAATGTCACCGTTTACTGTTTCCTTTCTGCTCTTTTTTTTACTGAACCACCACAATAACCTTAGTTTATCAGACCTAACTATCTACAGGTTCCACCACTCAAAAATGCATCTCCTTTCATCATTCCTGCTGTATCTCAATTCTCGGTTCCTATACTTATTACATTTCTAAAAAGTTCAGAGCTGCTGATTTCCTCTGATCACATTTCCCCTGAATATCAACGATGATTCACACCAATCCAGGAATGTCTGTAAGTTGGCTGGGACTGCTCTTCCACCTATCCTATAGAAAGAGATCATGGCTGAGAAAAAGACAGAGATAGGTGGGGAGTGTGTCAAATGCCATTAAAATGCTTCATTAGACTACTTGCAAATATAAATACAGTTTGTCTTCAGATTTTATAAATATATCTTAAAACCAATATAAAAGCAGATCTCACTATACACACGGAACAAGGAAGAAAAACAAAGAATCTGGTGTGATATAAGCTGGGACAAAAAAGAAAATTCTCAAGTCAGTCTTCAGTTGGATTAGTTATGTTTGAAACAAAAGAACAAATTAAAAACCACTAAATGTTACAAAGAGAACCAAAATATCTACAGAGATAGCTAAGCCAAAGTAAATTAGAAACGCAACCAATATAATCCAAGATTGTATTTGCAATCACACACACACACACACATAAATGCTTTAAACAAAAATAAAAAAAAATAAAAAAAAAAGCTTAAAATTGGATTGAGCTGTTACGTAGATTTTTTTTACATTTGAAGTCATGTGGAATTTGTAAAGAAAATTGACCAAATTTACATTCAGAATAAAATATTCTTCATAGCACAATAATATTAAGTTACACATTAATCCAGTGCTATATGGTAGAGAGAGAGAATTATGTGTATCATGACAAATTTTAAAATATATAAAGGAAGTGCAGCTAAAATCTCCATTTCAGTTTTGTCCTAAGTGTTGTTCTCTGGGAATTAGCTACACTTAATGCTAATCAAGCAGAATCTTGTACAATCACGCTAAGAGCTAAAATATATCTCAGATAACTCCCAATATAATAGCTTACAACTACATTAGAGAACAACTGACATTTATTTACGAATTTTAAAAAAATCTAGATTTTATTAATGGGAAAAACAGCAAAATCTTACAAATTTTATTCAATAACCAATCATGAATAAAAAAAATAATAATGAATATTTTTATGTGATGGGTATAATTTTTTAAAATGTTGAAATATACTGTCAAAAAATTTATAATAAAGGGGACCAGGCGCCCAAGTTAAGAGATAAATAGAGATATTATTAAAATTTTAGTGTGCTAAATGAATACAATATATTACGCTCCTAGGTTTCCTAAAGTAATGATTTGTTTGCCATTAGTTTAGAATTTTTATTCAAACTAACTTGAATTGTATCATCATCATCATCATCATCATCATCATCCTTTAACGTCCGTTTTTCCATGCAGGCATGGGTTGGACGGCGATAGCAAACATGCGTAGTAAATCCAATAAAATTTCATAGGATAGGAAAAAAAAAACCAATAATGTAACAGCTGGGTAGATTAGATGGTTCAGAATCATGCAAGTTTCAATTACTAATGTTTGAAACATTTCAGTTAATATTTGGCAGTATATAGGTGCAGGTATGAGAATGTGGCTAAGAAGTTTGCTTCTCAACCACATGGTGTGTGAGTGTATGTTTGTGTCTCCTTGTCTTGACATGCGATTGTTGTAAATGAATGTCAGTCATTTCCAACATTCTGTGAAAACACGCCTGGCTATGGAAAAATATTACTTTGTTTGGAAACAGGTGAGGGTTGGCAACAAGAAGGGCATAACATCTGCCTCAATAAACTCCATCCAACCCATGCAAGCAAAGAAAAGCGAACATTAAAATAATGATGAATTATATTGGCCCATGGATAGCAAGGTTTGAACTTATGACCATATAGCCAAATATACTCCTGCTCAACACAGCTTTAACCCTTTAGCATTCAGATTACTCTGTTGAATGTGATACCTATATATTCACATTGTTTTAAATTAATCATGCATTATCTTGTAGCTTTGAGATTTCAATGATGTGGTTCTTTATTTTTTAGAAGGATGTTATAGGGTAGGTGTGAGAGGTCAGATCTGGCCAGTTTGAACATAAAACTGGTAGAATATTTGGGTCTGATATGGCCGGATTAAATGCAAAAGGGTTAATAGATTCTGAAATGGATAAGGCGGTTCTGAAAAATTAGACACTTGTATATGAATTGTTAGAGCAAATATTTTAGAGGTAAATGCACTTGACACCAATAACTCAGCAGTATCTGTAGGAGTAGGTAAAAAGATCCTTCACTAGAAAAATATTAATCCTTTGTTTCCACTGTTGCTCCTAAGCCAGAGGCTAGCCTTGCCAGACAGACCTATGATCAAAAGTATTCCAACCATAATCACATCTGTATTTTCTTTCTCAGGTAAGACTATATTATCCAATGTATTCCTTTTTTTTTAAAAAAAAAACAGCAGAATGTAATTTGAGGGATTTTACTGCTATTTCTGGCAGATCTCTCTTTTGCTTCAAATAAATTTCAAATATACATTCAGGTGATAAATTTAGTCATATATCGGATGGGCAGAAGAACTATGTCAAATTGATGAATAATTACTGATACAAAGAAGAATTCTAAACAAGATTTAGAGGTAAGCTACTTAAAAATTTGATATGATGTGGAACAGGCTTCATGGATAAAATGAGATGTAAATGAAGAACAGATGTGTAGTTAATCTTTTTATTTTAAATTAAGAAGCAGCAGTTCCTATAAACTTTGCAGAACCTCATACACTGGGAAATGAATATATAACCGAATGATATTAGAGCAGTAAACGTTTAGTTACAACTATTGAAGATTAATAGACAGGTTACATGAGGAGGGAAGATGCAAGATAAAATACAAGAGACATTAGTGTTGAGACAATGGAGGAGAGGTGGTTAGGTATCAGGCATAATAAGCAGGTACAGTCATTAGGCTTAAGTTGAATTAGTATGGAGTTTAAGGGATGCATTGGACAATGTAACCCTAGATTTACTGTACTTGCATAAAAAAAAAGGTCACAGCTGGAATGTCTTTCATCATAGTTCTTCCTCAGTTAGGGTCCACCTAAAGCTAAACAACATACATGTCTGCAAGTAGCTCTTACTCTCACTTTCTTTCTGTAGATGTGTATGCCCCAGTCTGACAGCTAACTATATGGAACAGTATTTTTTTTGTTCTTTTGCTGATGTTAGAGATATTTGTTTATTACCAGCGTTTTTCTTTTCTTCCTCATATATATATATACTGATGATATATTTTTGAGTTTTTTTAACACTATATATATATACTGATGATATATTTTTGAGTTTTTTTAACACTATATATCAATTCAAGATGCTATCTTAAGACGAATGCTGCAGTTTATCAGGCTTTCGATGGTGTATATACTTTAAGTATGATACACAGATTGCTATTTTGAACTAATACTGCTTCTGTTGCTTGTAACGTGTGCCTATGTATATACGTGTGTGTATGCGCGTGCAACCCCCCCCCCCAACACACACAATGAATATAAGTGCAATGTGTATCTCAGTTTTAGAATAGGTACATCATACCTCTGCATGTTGTAAGAGTCAACTAAAAGAGTGGGTGTCAAGAAGGGCATCTAGTCATAAAACATTGTCCCCAAAATCCCATTCCAGCAAGGAAAACTGGATAGAAAAATGGTGATAATGGTACATATATAGCTATGTATACAAGGACAAACACCACCCTCTGGATAACTGCTAGGAGGGTGGCAAGTCTCCTAATAAATAAATATAATGCTATGTATTTAATGTGTTGATGTACACTCAAATGTGGAAGGAACTTCATTGCAGAAACTGTCTTGGGAGAGAAATTCTCATCATAGATAATGTGCGTGAAGACACACCATGTTGGGCTATGAACAATGTCAAAAGACTGTAGGATACGTGTTTCTGCATTGTTATGCTTCATCAGCTATAGGCATTATATTAAATCTGTCATTCATAGTCGACTAAGAACTATTATTCTTATATTAGAACAAAAAAAAATAAATTTGCTTATGTGTACAAAGCTTGATCAAATTGGAATTAATTAATTAGTGATGGTCAAACATGGAAAGACATTTGCAGTGGAAACTGCCTTAGGAGAGAAATTCTCCTTACAGACAATGTGTGTGAAAGCACACCATGCTGGGCTATGAATGACATCATTAGACTGTAGTGTGCCTCTAATTAATAAATATAAAATACATATATAGGCGCGGCATGGCTGTGTGGTAAGAAGCTTGCTTCTCAACCAAATGGTTCTGGGTTCAATCCCACTGCGTGGCATCTTGGGCAAGTGTCTTCTACTATAGCCTCGGGCCGACC
>JAOPUL010000839.1:40065366-40082279 GCA_027564515.1 Octopus rubescens | reverse complement strand
GGAAATCAGTGGTACGAGGTCCAAGAACACCTAACGTCTCGACGGCTACTGGCACAAACTGATAGCGGCCGGCCAGGTTCCTGTACTTGTGGACCTTCCTCTCCTCCGCGTTGTGGGCTGCAACACCTGGGTTTGCGGCAGAAGTGGCGAGGTTGGTGCTGGAGAACGTGTCGCAGCACGTCGCGTCCAAGATTAGGAATCTGCCTCCCTTGAATGGGAAGAGAGTTATCCCATCTGGGCACTTACCATCCCCGCGGTCGAGACCTGCAGGCTCTAGTTGGGATGGGAAGCTGGACGCATCGAGGCTTTTTCTGACTATGTCATTCAAGGCCACATGTCGGGGGAATCAGCATGCGCTGAGGCTGCAGGGCAAAGGAGGCAGACTGAATACATCCACCTCTGCTCTGCAGCGTCATTGGTGCGGCTCACATACACGGAGACCAGGGCGCTGGGTCACCTCGATGCAGGTACTCTCATCATCTAAAAGAGTACCGGTAGATGAGGAGGGCACCGCATTGAGCCAAGCACCACTATTGGGCTGTGAAGCGGAATGGAGGCGGTGCAGGTCAAGTGATGCCTCTAGCCGCTCCAGGGGATCACTAGCTCTCCAGCAGTCCAAGCGGCAGTCACGTTTGACCCATGGAGTATGTCATCAAGGAGGTTGTGGCTGGAGGAGACCGAAGAGAGGTAGGCCAGCAGGGCCAGGTCCACCGCTGATCGCAGACCAAGGCTGCCAAATAAGTGACAACTATAAAATATAAAAATACAACAGATAAACAAAGTAATATAGTATATGTTCTTTTTTAGCTATTGGTTAACCAATACATAAGCTGCTACTTATTTGATTGTTGTTTAGCCCTAAGTGGGTCTTGATCACGTATATTATATAATGAATGACATTCTAATGGTAGTCATCCTATCAAGTCTTTAGTTATAAGTGAATTCAAGATTATATCATCCAATATTTTTCTTTCACAATGTACACGGTAATGTAAGAGAAATAGCAGGCTGGGCAACTATGTAAGAGGTCTTTTCATTGGTTTGTTATTTGGTGAAATGATACAGATTGCCAAATGAAGCTGTGATACTGCTGTATGCTCAGTGTATTCTTTAATCTAGCTATTGCACAACAGCAACATTAATTCTTTCTGTGTTACCATGTGTACTTTTTCTCTCTTCATGTAGCATGTGTTACTTTGTCATTCACCCTTTCACTAGTTTCTCTACTAACTATTTTTCTTTTAAGCAGAGCAAAAATGAAATTGAACTTAATACATAATACATACGTGTCACACATTATATCTATGCAAGCAAGCCTTTTAGTCAATGTTTTGAACTGAGCATATGGAAACAAAATGAAAGAAATTTCAAGGTTTTCTACCACTAACTTGAGAGAATTCAAACTCAAAGAATGCACACTATTCTAATACCTCATAATGTTAACTAAAATAAATATTTAGAGCCATTTTGCAATTGAACTTTTTAGTGACTGGATGGAAATCTTGCTAAATAATGGTTTCAGATTTAGGCACAAGGCCAGCCATTTTGGGAGAGGGGTTTAGTCGATTACATCCCTCCCAGTGTTAAACTGGTACTTATTTTATCAACCCCGGAAGGATGAAAGGCAAAGTCAACCCTGGTGAAATTTGAACTCAGAACGTAGAGCCGGACAAAATGCCAGTAAGCATTTTGCCAGGCATGCTAACGATTCTGCCAGCTTGCTGCTTTAATCTTGCTAAATAATAACTATTCAACACAGGCTTAAAATAAATGCCTTCGTTTTGAAGAGAAACATTTGAAAAGTAATGAAGATTTATGGGCAATATATTTCCATAAGACTATTTGCTCCTTTAAATACATACCTATATAGAGGTATGTGTTCTGTATGTGTAATATATTAGGTATCAAAAACACACATTTTCTCTTAATAACCAGTAAAGAGATAACTTAAAACTTATATCAAACTATCAAATGTCAGTTCAGTAACCTCAGGTGAAAATTTAAACTGTGTATTGTCTTTTTACTAATTTCTTTGTTCTTTCATTTTACAATTTTTCTATGCTGCTATAGGATGAATGGATACATATTTAAGGATGTATTTTCAACTGGATACTCTTCTTGTTTTTCAAGTAAATGATTTTCTTTATTCCACTTAACTTTGAAACTGAAGGGACAGGATATAATGTTCACTGAGAATGTAAACATGATATATTTAGCTCCAGCCTTATCATGCAAAAGAATGGAAATAGCAACTTCATGAACATATGCACACACAACAGGCTTCCATACAGTTTCTACCTGCTAATTTCACACTCACAAGACACTGTTGGCGCAAAGCTATAGAAGACATTGTTCAAGGTGCTGTAAAGAAGACCAAACTTGAAACTATGTGGTTTGAAAGTAAACTTAAATATACAGCCATAGCCTTTTCTATAATTTATTTTCTTTAAAAATTGTCAGCAATGTTATTTAAATGAAGTCTTAAATAATATAATAATTACAACAATTAACCCAAATTTGATATTCCTCTACAAGACTTTGATCATCAAATTCTGGCTGTTCAAGCATGTGTTATATTACATAGAATATTCAGAAAAGTATTTGAAAAATTAAAAACAGTTTTTGATGAAATGTTGATGTTTAACAACACATAACTATTTTGTTATCTTAAGTACAACTAAGAATTGAAATATTTTTACAAATATTAAAAAAAAGTAATTAACAAATGAAAAACAAAAAACAAATTCAGAAAAATGCTTTTGAACTGAAATTTTCCACATGTGATATTTTTTGTTGACAGAATGGTTTCCAAATCTTAATTGGAAACCATGTCAAGGTTGACAAAGGAGAAGCAAGAAGGTCCCTTTATCTCAATGCCATAATAGGTTTTTGTACAAGGCCAGGGAAAGGGGGCTGAATATACAAAATAAGCAAAATTAACTCTTACATGCATTCCCTCCTGTATAATCATAAATACCTAATTTACATTATAGATTAACAACTAAAACATAAAAAAAATACAGCTTAGAACTCATGAAAGATATCTGAAAAATTATACTAGAAAAAGAGCAGTGGAAATAAATTGGCAATGAAATTTAATAAGGAAATGAAAAACAGCTTAATGGAGAATCCTTTGTTATTATTGCAGTAACCAAGAAAACAAGTGATTAGATTGCTTTTAATAATCAAAGCAGTAAGAGGTAACCAGGTACATATTTGGCAGGTCTTTGTTAGTAGGTTATCAGAAAATATACAGGCTAAACAGTTAGCCATACTTCCCACTGTCATGTTTTATAATAAATCAAGCAAGCTTTCTCTACTCAGATTACTGAGATAAAGGAAGGTTAAGGCTCAACCACACAGGAGATCTATTATTAGCTCCAGTATAGAGTAGTGAGATATTCAAGTTCCAAGACCTAAGGCTACAAAGGGGATGTTTTGATCAATGTGTAACCAAAATATTAACTTTGTAATTATTGTAGTATATCAATGAATAATTCAACAATTGTAGTTAAATACCATTTAATTTTAAATGTTAGCTTGCAGGAGATAAAATACAAATAACAATCTTTTAGCAAGCATGTGATATTTTATTTAAAAAATGCTAAAAAATGACCTTCTGACAACCCCACCTCATCATTTCTCAACAATCATTTATTCTAAAACAACGCAAAACTACAAGATTCTAATAGAAAGAAAAATACATCAGAAATTTTCAAATATACAAAGCATAAAGTGTTGTAATTAAAACTAACACAATGCTGCATTCTAACGAGACAACTACAAAAATACTACTCCCCAAAGAAGAAACAGCATCTAAACTTCACATGACTATATAGAATAGCAAGTAAAAGAAAAGTAAGGAGAAGGCATGAAATTTGTGAATCATGCATGGCAGTTAAAAGTAGTCCTAATTGGTAATGAGCTCAGACAGGAAATTAATGCACAGCTAAGTGTCTACTAACATTATATTCCTGTTGCTTTTTTTTCTTTTCTTTTGAGTTCTTGAGGCCACATAAAAAATTCAAGATTGAAGGTGTGAGTGTCAAAAAAGAATGGGCATTAAAAACATTGGTCTAGATTTACAAGACAGACAGACAAACAACTCTACTGACATACATAATGCAATAAATCTTTGCTAAGGTGGCAAGATGGCAGAATCGTTACAGTGCTGGGTAAAATGCTTAGCAGCATTTCATCCGTCTTTACATTATGAGTTCAAATTCTGCAGAGGTCGACTTTGCCTTTCAACCTTTTGGGGTCGATAAAATAAGTACCAGCTGAAACCTGGGGTCAATGTGGTCAGCTTACCCCCTCCCCCAAAATTGTTGGTCTTGTGCTAAAATTTAAAACCAATATAAATTGTTGCTGCATGTTGGATAAAAAATATATAAGAATTAAAAGATGGAGTGTAAGTTAGAGATGGAGGGTATACCCAGAGTTAAAATAAACAAAAGCCTGAGATGAACTAGTTAGATCAGATCACCAAATATTGTTATAGGCTAAGTGACATAAAACAGCAACAAATGAAGTTGCTGAACATCCAACCCAATCTAAAATAGTCATTATCAATGCTTTATCATCTAACTTTTCTAAGCTAAACATTTACATATATAAATAAGAACAAACAAAAAAAATAGTGAGAATCATTGGTTTATTTTATTTTCCATGCCAATAAGAGTTGGACAGGAAAACAAATCTGCATAGCTATGCATCAATTCTGATACAGGTCTGTCCAAACTACTATATTTCTACTTTCAGTCAGCCATGGTGTACTTCTTCCACAAGTCCTATTGATCCTCTCAGACCTGGACCCTGTGTCTAACTCTACCATCCATCTGGACTCCTGAGCAAAAAACTAAATTGTTGCATATACAGTTCAAGAGTAACAATTACAGGCAAACTGATGGACAGAATTACAAATAAAACTACCATATTCATTCACCCAAATCCCTACTTTCGTCAACACTTTCATCAGTTTGATTGTCTAAATCCCTCACATTGCCAGCGTAAGTGTAAACTCTTCGCCCGAAGAATAAATATCATCAATAATTTCCTCAACTGCAAAGTGTCTAGGCCTTGCTCATTTACAAGACAAAGTACTGGGTTCAAAACACACTTGTTTCATCACAAAAGTCGTTTTTTATTTAGTTATTTTGATTAAAGACAAGAGTAAAAACAACAGCTATGGGGGACACCATTAACAATGGGTCATAAGCACACTTGACTACAAAGCTACAATGTGATCAGTTGTCTAATTTTAGTATTTTATCTTTTTCTATGTGTGTTGGTCACTACTGCTTTACTGGGAATCTGACAGATGACATTTAAGCTATTCCTGCTATAGCAAGAACACAGCGTGACAGGGTTAATCACTAACTACCAGTACTTTTTCACTTAGCTTGCATCCACATTTGCACTATATTAATCAATGCCATTCTAATGTTGAATGTCTTTCTTAAACTCATCGTTCAACATCTCTTCTAAGTTACATTTAACCACCCATATCCATATCCATGCTTGACAGCCATTCAACATATCATTACACTTCTGATATGTCATAGTCTAAGCTTCATAAAAAGAGTAATCCTTTGCTTCATACAGTGTTCTTGAAACACTTTCCAACCTAACCCTACTTTAGATCCACCTGATTATAGTAAAACTAATCTACTACCCACAAAAAGTCATTTGAAGAATCCATCGACTTCAGTTTATGGTTATTTATGTTACTAAATAGGTTAATGCATTCCTTTTCAGTATATTAGAGATTCCACTATATTCTGTTTGTACAAAATGTCTAAGCAACTGCTTTCTTAGTTGGTGGCCTTTCCTACTACTTACCAATAAAACATATCCATATGCAAAAATAACAGTCTTAGTTTGATTATTAAGCTGGCAGAATCGTTAGCACGCCAGGAAAAATGCTTAGCGGTATTTCTTCCAACTTTACATTCTGAGTTCAAATGCCGCTGGAGTTGACTTATCCTTTCAGAGTCGATGAAATAAGTACCAGTTGAGTACTGAGGTCGATTGAATCGACTAGCCCCATCCCTGAAAATTTCAGGCCTTTGTGCCCAGTATAGAAAGGATTATTATTATTATTATTATTAAAGCAGCAAGCTGACAGAATCATTAGCATGCTGGACAAATGCTTAGTGGCATTTCTTCCGGCTTTACGTTCTGAGTTCAAATGTTGCCAAGGTCAACTTTGCCTTTCATCCTCTCAGGATCAATAAAATATGTACCAGTTGAGAACTGGAGTCAACGTAACCGACTTTCTCACTCATCAAAATTGCTGGTCTTGTGCCAAAATAAAAATTATTATTAGTTTTTAACTTCATAAACGTAGCAATTTGTAAAGTGTTCAAGTGCTTTGATACAAAAGGAGTGCTTTCATGTTCATGAATGTTGGAATTCATGTTCAGAAATGTTGGTGAATTAATTAGAGGCTAGTTTACAGAAATATTTGTTACATAAGCATCCATAACAGAGATAAAACTTCTGTTTTTCAACAAATCTATGAACTAATTTCCTTATCCACACCTTCCTTCTACTTTGACAGAAGTTGATTCATGAATATTCTGCTTCTATAGACATTCTCTCAAAATCTATATCCAAAGATTTGGTACACATCAATTAACTCAATTGCTCATGAAGATAAAATATTTGATTAATTAACAAAAAAAGCAAATGTACTGGACTTTAGAATATGCAGTCTAGTGGGTATTCAACATTGTTCTACTTACTTCTAGATCATATTATTAAATTCAAGTATCTAACAAAAGCGTGCCATAACAATTCGTCTGAAGCTAATTGCTATGAATATGTAATCTCAGCAGAAAATACTAGAGCTTTATTTTAAAATTTAACAGTGGTATATGCTGGTCAAAAACTTTGATATGTGAACAGCCTTAAAAAGTTTATATTTTCAATAATACTAACTAAATAATTGTGGATTAACTATAACTGTATATCAGATTAAAACAGTCTCATTTAATTGCTATCTTTTATAAGCACAATAAAAAACAACAAATAAAATCAAAATATAAAATAGCTTGCAAAACTAAACAGAATCAGTGACAAACATGAATGGTATGCAGTGACACTTCAGACAATAGAATCCATTCTATGATGACAGGAATACAAACTTCAGAGATATGGAAAAAGTTCATGTTAACTATGATGTTGAATGTAGACTTATTTATTAGGTGGGAAACCTTGTACTAAAATATTCAGAATCACATCAATAAATAAATTGATGTAAAATCAAAACAGTATTTTCATACTGTTGTAATGAGAATCAAATTGTTTTCTTTAGATCGTACATTCGATTACAGTATTCAAAGCACAAATGTGATCACTTCTATTGCAAATGGTGGCTGCCACTCCTCAACCAAAATATACCCATAAGGTACCTGGACAGGAAGTAACAAAGGTGTTATAGCATTCATTGATGCTGCAAAGATTGAATCATTCCATTACTTTTCAGATCCTTGTTAAACAACAAGGAAATCAAGGAGATGGAATTGATTTTTCTCTTCAATAACTGGGTTGACATTGGGCTATTCCTGCTTGCATACTTGTTGAGTCTGATTTCTCAGTACTGTAACCGACTGCAGCAAACAGAACATTCATCAGCAGTCCTAGGCCTTTTTTGAGCCAGATTCTTCAATATATGAAAATTGTGGCAATCACCAACAGAGCACTCTTGTGTGGAACAGAGTTTTATCAATTGCAGATGGTGCTATATGTCTGAGATGTCACTATACTCGTAACTGAATTATCAAATTGACAAATAGTGTCAATCTTTTAACACGATCAACTTTTGGATCATATTTATTATTAGGATTAAACTATCTATGAAAAAACTCCCCCAGTTTCAGAGAGCCATCAAGGCAAAGACTGTCCTGTTGACACAAGATAAACAAGGCATCAGTTTAGTTGCAATGCAAAGGGAGTAACCTAATCCTATGGAGCATTCCTTTAAAATGCGACATTTTTTCCCCCCCAGATTCCTTGAATAAAGGAGAACCATTATAGCTTTCCAAAGAGTTTGTTTAGGTTATTTTACTTGGCTGTTTCCAGTAGTGTTCTAGTTTGAACAGTGTTATTATTCTCTCTGGGATCCTTGATCTGAATAGATTAAAGTTGGAACAACAACCCTGAGTATATTTTGTAGACAGCAAATTACTGTAAGAGCTGTCATATCTGAACAAACAACATAAATCTTGAGTATTCATATATAATCACAATCATGTAACAGTAAGAGGTAAATGATGGTAGAGGAGGACTTTTGAAGTTGATAATGAAACACTTAAAAGGTTGTGTGAATTTAATAAGTTTGGCATGAAAAAGATGGTAGAATCATGATTTCCATTCTGAGCATGTGATGCAGTCATCACAAGTTTTTAACATTTTCTAAATAGATGGCAAGTTCTTAAATATGACAGTGCCTTAACCAAGTCACTTCAGGATGACAAAAAGCTTATGTAAATCTGTAATTCCAGATCTTATAGAGAAGCACTTAAGTGCATCACCAGCTATATTATCCTTGTCAGGTTTGTGCAGGATGTTCTAATTGTAGAGCAATAGTTTAAACCATCAATCAAGAAATCAAGAAACTTATTCTTTGTTTTTCTTCTATTTTTCAGACTAAATATGTATCACTCTTTGATCACAAAGTTTGTTGGTGATGACAATATTTTAAGTTAATACTGAATGATATTCTAATTAAGTGAAAAATGTGATGAGATGTGACGACAAAGATATCTATAAATGTCCAGCTTCTGCCAATAATTTAAATTGGATCATACCAATTAAAATAATTGTGTACATCTGAAGAAAATGAAACATTCTTAAAATTGGCTACTTTTGCATATGGCAATAAATTACTTTTGAGATACAAGGGCATTTTTCACATGTAGAGAAGATACAATCAATTGAATCAACACTTGCTTATAAACGATACTAATCTTATCAATGACAGAGGGGAGTAAGAGAGTTGAGTTCAGCATAATTTGAATTTTGGATAGTGCAGTACAAAACTTCAGGTAATAAAAAACATGTGAGTTCAACTATATATTAATCGTGCTACTACAAGTGCTGAAGTGCAAGAATCCTTAATATAAAGGTTTCTCTCTGATATCTCAGTTAATTTTGCATTGTATCCTTGATCTAAGTACTTACATGTTTTAGATTTATCTAAGTTGGAAATTGGAAGCAACTATCCAGAGAAAATTTATCCTCTTGTCCGTCTTTGTTGCTTAGGATGCATCTTTGAGCTTTGAATAAGCTATAACTGCATGTTAGATAACTATCATTGGCTATAGTACCTATTACCTCTTTGTAAAGTTCATATAAGATCACCCAGTATCAGAACAAAACCTAGCAAAAGTTTTCTCCTCGAATTAAAAATGTAGATTTTAACAATTTCAGTTTAAATTATTTGAAACTAGATATAAGTTACAACTTCAGTTAAGAGAAATAACCATTGAATATGTGTGTATATATATAGTATGGGGGAATATTAACAAATATTCAGATGAATAACGATTGAAATATGCCAAAGATTACTTGCAGTAATCAGTGTTAAAGCATAATGAATATCATATATAGATAAAGGGAATATGGAACACATAGGTTGTCAATTACTTACATTTTTTATTAAACCGACAAATTGTTTCATTTTGTCCATAAAAACAGATTTAATCCATATTTTGGTAATAGACAAAACTTATCAAGGAAAAAAATGCAATATGAGAGTTTACACTCCCTTTTACAGGACATACATAATATTTGGTGACTTATGAATTTGAGAAGTGACTGTTAGCAAAGGGGATACACGGAAGTGTATATATATAGATTACACAAATCCAGTGGAACTTATAAAAAAGCTCATACAAGTATCAATATACTAAGAAGTACGATACCAAGGATGCATATAGAAATAAATAAAGAACGCCTCTCTCAATATGTGTGTGTGTGTGTGTGAGACTTGAGAAAGTATTTTTATAGTTCTATGCTCTCCCTACCACTGGCCTTTCAGTTGTAAATTATGAAAGAGTTGCATTGCGATAGACAGGGTGATTTAAATAAAGTTCTATGCTTTGATAGGTACAGAACATATATGATTAGCTTTCAGCATCTAGGTATTTAATAGATAAGTATTTTAAACACATCTGTTTCTCTATCTCATGTTATGTTGAATATTAAGATATTACAGGAGAAGGGAAAATCCTGATTTAGTCTGTAATTGTTAGACCGATAATGTAAAAAGTAAAACATTTTGAAAGTATGTATTGAGTAAGTGGAACTAATTTTATAGCAGAACCTATTACCTACATCTAAACATTCAATATAGTTAGTGTGGAAGAAAATGTATTCTATTAATGTGGGAGGGAAGGGTGGAGGATTACATTCTAGATGGTGATAATTAAATTGGTGATAGTAGTGATGATGATTAGAGCTGATAGTGAATCAGAATATGATGGAGATGTTGCTGCTGCTTTTTAAGATCATCATGATTGCGTAGTTTGAAAATACTTGACATCATTAATTTTTATTTACTATCCCCAGCCTACTTACTTTCAAATGAGGCTTCTCTATGGAATTAACCCAGATTGCATCTTATGAAGTAAGATAGATGTTTCACTATACACTTAACAGTTAAAAGGGAACACCTAAATCATGTCTTGCTGCAGCAAGCCAAAGATCAAGTGCAATACATTTTAAATCAATTCCTAATCTTTATTGTATTGTAGAGAAAAAACACTAAAGAAGAGACCAGCAGCCTCTATTACATTAACACACACAGTTCTTGTACAGCAGTTTTTCACATCACTGCCTTTAGCAGGACCTGTTTCAACAGAAATTGCAAAATATCAATGCTGTGAAGTGTAATTTATAGATTCTAGATACATAGTAGTACTATAAAATCATCTCTTATTAGAAAACAAAACTGAAGAAATTAAAATGTTGAATCCCAATAAGAAAGAAAATACCAAAGAGATGAATGACTGATGTAAATGGAAAAAAATGACCACTTTTTTTTAGTATTTTAACAGAGAAAGGATCAAGTAATATGTAGGATGCAGTGCAACCTAACAGAACATGGACAAATAAAGGAAATATCAAAATAAGATGCTAAAAAGGTGATATAGTAACCATGTGGACCATTTAAGCTATGGCAAGAATGCTACACCTGTCCCATTTTCTTTTATGCAGCTTCCATCATAAATAGTTACTTTCCTTCTTTCAGTCACTATAACTACATTTAACATTGTCTAACCAGCTCTTGTCTTCAACCCTGTTGCTACTTAATACACTTGTCAAATTGTTACACTCAATGTCACTTTGGTTTGTTATTTTCTTTTCCTCTTTCTATTAACTTCTACCTTCCTTTCTAGTTTCTCAGTCCATCTGACTATATTCTTTATAAGTGTCATATTTATTCTTTTTCATACCTGCAAAAATGTACCTGCTCATATCATGCCTTTAAACGCCATGCTGTGAAATAAACTGATACACAACCAAATGTAGAAGATTATATGCATTAGCGACAGAGGCATTATTAATACTGAGAGGTAATATTTATCCTCACTTAAACGTGGATGTTCTGTTAGAATAAACTATACTGTGGTAGATACCATGAGAGAAACTCTCATATTGGCTTTTGGTGCAAAATGCACAAAGTTCTATGATAAATACATTTGATCCACTCCATCACTGAAAGTATCAGTTGTAAAAAGATGTTTTAAAAGTAATAGCATACATAAAATGCAGACCTGTATTAACTAGATACCTTTAACATTTCCTTTGGGTTCTCTTTTTGTCTTATATTTTCTATATTAAATTATTACTGATAAAATAATATTGCAATATTTTTGAATAGTATGTACTATGTTTAATAATAATTACCTAAAAACAATATAAAGTTGTTTTTGTAAAGTCAGCATCCAGAAGTCAAGAGTCTGAATATATGGGGAAGAGAGAGTTAATTGCCAGTAAATACTTAATCCTGGCTTTACCTAGCAATAAAATAAAATTCAGAGAAAACAATTACAATATTTCATGAGGGGGAAAAAAAATCCTTTTGAAAACCCGAGACCGGTTTATTGCTATATCATTAAGTAAGAGCATAAGTTTCCTTAATATTCTACGGCCATAATATTCTACTTGTTCAAACCAAACAGATCTGATCTCTCACACCTATCCTACACTGTCATTCTAAAAATAAACAATCACATCATCAAAATCTCAAAGCTATGAGATAATGCAGGATTAATTTAAAACAATGTGAATAAATAAACATTACATTTGACAGAGTAATCTGAATGCTAAAGAGTTAAGGCAGTAAAGGCGAGACTTGCGGGAGATTTAGCTGCTATTTCTAAAGGTTTGAAAGCAAACCATGTAGAGGTTCCCCTGTTTTTCCTAACAGGTGAGCAAGAGAAAGAGGGAGGAATAGATAAATAAATAAATAAATAAAGAGGGCAAATGATTATGGAAGGAAAAAACAAAAAACATGCAGTTAGGTAAGGAGACTGAACAAAAATTAATATAATATAGCAGACAGTGAGTTAGTGAGCAAGAAGAAATACAGAGATAAAGATATAAAAATTGGGATATGGGGTGAGAGATTCATTCATATTGATTTTTTTTTTTTCTTATTTGAAACTTGTAGCAAATTAAAATTTCGAGTCAGAGTTCAACGGAAGAGGAAATGAATAAACGGGAGGGGGCTGGGGTGGGGGAGAGAGGGCACCTTGCTGATTTTTGGAAGAACATATCGATAAATAGTATAATGGATACGGGGGGGGAGGAAAAAGACAGAGAGCATCTAAAGAGACACCATCTCATCCTTGCATGGCACTTGAAGTGGGGTGGCAGAGGCAAGGTAGATTTAGTTTGACTCAATGTAAGTTTAGGTCGATCTCAGCTGAACAGAAAAATCGGAAGAGTGACGTGATGAATTTGCAGTGAATAAGATCAAATTGAAATAACATAGACAAAAACATAAACAAATAAATCTAAAAAAGGAGGTTGAAGAGAGATAAACTAAGAGATAATGTATAAAATGTAACCGTATTCCTAAGGAGAGATTCTGTCTTATATTTCTGTAGTAGATAGCAACAGCCAGATTAATAAACATATATTTGCCTGTTGAGGCTTGCAATACAGTTTTAATCAACAATTAAAAGTCATTTACCATATATGATGGCATATACGATGCACATCATCATCATCCTTTAACGTCCACTTTCCGTGCTGGCATGGGTTGGATGATTTGACCGGAGCTGGCAAGCTGGAGAGCTGTACTAGGTTCCAGTCTGATTTGGCTCAGTTTCTACAGCTAGATGCCCTTCCTAGCGCCAACCACTTTACAGTGTGTGCTTGGTGCTTTTAACATGCCATCGACATGTTTTCCAAAAATGTCTCAAAAAATCCTCCTGGGTCCTATATGCAAAGTTGTGCCTTCCATAAGTTACTATCACATACTTTAATAAGGCGACGAACTGGCAGAATTGTTAGCACACCAGGTGAAAGGCTGAGCAGCATTTCATTAGTCTTTATGTTCTGAGTTCAAATTCCGCCATGGTCGACTTTACCTTTCATCCTTTCAGGGTCGATAAAATAAGTAGCAGTAGAAATACTTGGGTCAATTTCATCGACTAAGCCCTTCCCCCAAACCTGCTGGCCTTGTGCCAAAATTTGAAGCCAATATTACATGCTTTAATGCACTAAAATCTTTTCTCTTGAATAAGCACTGCTGAAATTGGAGTGCGTGTAATGCCATCAAATACAGTAATTTTACCAATCTGTGCTGTAGAGCGGTGGTAAGCTTCAACGTGACTGCTTTGCTGTTTTGATTCCCAGTTGAATCATTTCACTTAACTCACCCAATGTACTTTTAGTCTTTGACTGAAAGAGTCAGCACTTCATCCTTAAAATATTCTTTCTATCTTTGGATTATTGTGCGAAGCTAAATCAAAGATGCTCTTCAAAATAACAATAATGTAAAAGAAAAGAAAAAAACACAGAAGTAAGGCTATGCATGTCTATAAATATAACATATTCTTTTCCTAGCTTCACCTAATGGGCTATGCCCATGCTGGAGCTAAACAACAAATTTATCAAGCTTACTAAATCTCAGCACTTATAGGTAAATAAGGCATTTTTAATGGTAAATAAAGCATTTTTAATGGTAAATAAAGTATTTTATTAATTTACATAAATTTTCGCCTTTTTATTAGTTTACTGAATGTACCATTTTATTTCCCAGTTTTAACACTTATGAAGGCAGCAAGCTGGAAGAATCAAAAGTGCATCAGACAAAATGCATAATGGTATTTCCGCTAATGTTCGCAGTTCAACTTGCTCCAAAGTCGACTTTGCATTTCATCCTTTCAGGGTCAATAAAAATAAGTACCAGGGGTAGATATAACTGATTTGTCACCATCTTATAAAATTGCTGGCCTTGTGCCAAAATTTGAAACCATTATTAATTAAGGTGACAAGCTGATGGAATCAATTAGCAAAGTGGACAAAATGCTTAGTGGCATATCTTACGGCCGGCTCATTATGTTTGGGGTTGATAAAATATATACCAGTTGAGCTCTGAGGTCAATATAATCAAGTTCCCCATCCCCTCAAAATTGCTGGCCTTGTGCCAAAATTTGAAACCATTAATATCATCATTTTCATTGGAATTGATTTTGAATTCATTTTTGATGTTTTTTTATTACACCTCTGAGATTGAATTTTTATTTTCATTTTTTTTTTATGTGTTTCTCATATAACTTATAATATAACTTGAAATGTCAATTAACAAGCAAATAAAAATTTTAAATAACTTAAATACTCAATATTGGTTGCTGTAAAAATATGGAGTAAACATTTAAAAAACAAATTTTCACAACTGACATTTCGTTAAAAAGTATTTAGCATACTTACTAACAATGATTAATGTATAATAATTTAATGACAATAACAATGTTAAGTGAATGATTAATGATAACTAACTATAGTTTATCATTTTAACATCTACTATGCTTGCATGGTTAGATGAGAGTACATCAGGACAGAGTTTGTTTTATGTTTTAGCTGGATGCCCTTCCAGTCACCAACCCCCATTTATTTGCAAGCAAGGTAACAATCAAACAGTCTATCAAATAACAAACACCTCAGACCTGTTTTATGAAGAGAAGTGGAAACAACCAACACCATATGAATGAGCTTTTTGTTTACAAAGATTATGCAACATGTCAAGTAGCCCAGACATGTTTTTGCAGTGGATTGGAAGCAAATAACAGCAAGGCCATTGTTTACAATCAGCGAACACACATGTTTCCTTTTATCTTTTACTTGTTTCAGTCATTAGACAGAGGCCATGCTGGGGCACCGCCTCGAAGAATCTTTAGTCAAACGAATCAACCCCAGTACTTATATATATATATTTTTTAAACTTGATACTTATTCTATCGGTCACTTTTGCTGAACTGCTAAGCTATGGGGACGTAAACACACCAACACTGATTGTCAAGCAGTGGGGGCAGGGCAGACAAACACACACACACCATCATCATCATCCTTTTCCATGTGGAATGGTTTGGATGGTTTGATCGGAGCTGTAGTTGCAAAGCAAGCTTCATCACAGGCTTCTTTCAATTTCTGTCTACAAATTTCATTCACAAAAATTTGGTTGGCCCAGGGCTATAAAAGTCACTTGTCCAAGGTACCACACAATGGAACCTGGAATCACACGGTTGGGATAGCAAAATTCTTAACAACACTGCTATGTCTGTGCCTTGTGGTAATAATAATGGTTGATAATAATAATGGTTTCAAATTTTGGCACAAGGCTAACATTTAAGGGGAGGGGGTTAAGTCAATTACATTGACCCCAGTGCTCAACTGGTACTTATTTTATCGATCCTCAAAAGGATGAAAGGCTAAGTCAACTTTTACAGAATTTGAACTCACAATGTAAAGAGCTGGATAAAATGCTAAGCATTTTGTCCGTCATGCTAATGTTTCTGCCAGCTTGCTGCCTTAATAATAATAATAATGGTTTCAAATTTAGGCACAAGGCCAGCCATTTCGGGGGGAGGGTGTAAGTCAATTACATAGACCCCAGTGTTCAACTGGTACTTATTTTATCGACCCCAGAAGGATGAAAGGCAAAGTTGACCCCAGCGGAATTTCAACTCAGAATGTAAAGACGGACAAAATGCCACTAAGCATTTTGCCCAGCGTGCTAACGATTCTGCCAGCTTGCCACCTTATTAATAATGATAATAATCCTTTCTACTATAGGCACAAGGCCTGAAATTTTGGGTAAGTCAATTAGATCGACCACCACTTCTTGAGTGGTATTTATTTTACTAAGGATGAAAGGATGAAAGGCTGAGTTGACCTCAGCAGAATTTGAACTTATAACATAAAGAGCCAGAAGAAATGTCACTAAGCATTTTGTCTGGTGTGTTAACTATTCTGCCAGCTCACCACCTTAATAATAATAAAAATATTAAAATATATTAACATATTCTAATTTTAAATGTTATTAAATAATATGTACTTATATTTATGTGTAACAGAAATCTACTTATGACAAAGCAACAGATTTTGGTCAGCATTTATTATATTTTTAGAGCAATGTTTCTCTACCATTTTTTAAAATCTATAGACCCCCGTTTGATTCCTATTTTACTCAGATACCCATAGCCATTCTATGTTTAAAAAATTATATTATATTTTTATAATTATATATTATTAGGAATCGTATAAAACAAAAATTGTTTAAATATTTTGTGTATTGTAGAAGCATAACCAATTCATTGCAGATAAATTTTAACAACAAAATCTTATAGGGGGGGGGGGGGGGGGGGGGGGGGGGGGGGGGGGGGGGGGGGGGG
>JAOPUL010000839.1:40051053-40063444 GCA_027564515.1 Octopus rubescens | reverse complement strand
CCTCCTTTAATGTCTGTTTTCCATGCTGGCATGGGTTGGACGGTTTGACCAGAGCTGGCAAGCCATGGGGCTGCACCAGGTTCCAGTTTGATTTGGCTTGGTTTCTATGGCTGGATGCCCTTCCTAACGCTAACCACCTTTCAGTGTGTGCTAGGTTCTTTAACGTGCCACTAGTACCGGATTCCCTGCACTAGTGTTTTACGTGGCACCATCATGAGTACATTTTATGTGGCATTGGCACCCAGGCAATTGTTGGTCTGACGGATGAGACATATATAGACCCAGCACGGAAGGACATATAGAGACCATGGACAGATGGATGGACATATGGACCATGGACAGACAGACATATAGAACAGGGACCAACTAACATAAGACCGGTGACAGATGGACATATAGACCGGGAGCAGAGACATATAGACCAGGGGCAGCCTTAGTTATTTGTAGTAAGAAAGGCGACTTTCATAATCTATGTAGGTGCCCTTAGTAGCATTCCATTAGTGTTATTGTGGTGGATATTAATTACAAATCCCTCTTTTAACCATTAAGGGAGGAGTCAGTAACCAGTCATGTACAAGGTCACATGAGACTGCTCATTTTAAAGTGTTTTATAAAGTGTGAAGTGACATGGCTCAGTGGTTAGAGCGTCAGGCTTACAGTCATTAGGTTGTGAGTTTGATTCTGTGTGTTGTGTTCTTGAGCAAGATACTTTATTTCACTTGCTCCAATTCACTCAACTGCAGAAATGAGTAACGATGTCACTGGTGCCAAGCTGTATCGGTTTTGCTTTTCCCTTGGACAACATCGGTGGCGTGGAGAGGGGAGACTGGTATACATGGGCGACTGCTGGTCTTTCACAAACAACCTTGCCCAGACTTGTGCCTTGGAGGGGAACTTTCTAGGTGCAAACTCACGGTCATTCATGACCGAAGGGGGTCTTTATAAAGTGTTAAAATAAAAATCTTGTTATTTCATAATTGATAACATAAGATTTGTTTTTTTGTGTTCAAGCATGAACTTAAATGAAAATGTGCTTTTACTAAACCTCCTCCAAATCCTTTTCAAAATTTAACAGAATCACATTCTTTTTAAAAATGTTCTCAGAATAGAGTTAAACTAATATGACTACAAGAAGTCTTACTAAATATAAACCAAGGTGAATATGTCTGCTGAAATTAGACTTACCTTTTGTGATCATATTTCTGTTGAAATAAACTTTGTTTCAGTTAGTTAGTTAGTTTGTGATTAATTAAGCTAGTGTTTGGAACATTAATTACCTTGAAATTCTGAATGATCACTTTAAAACTGCACTATTAACCCTTTAGCATTTAGACTGGTCATATCTGGCCCAAATATTCTGTCCATTTTTAGGTCCAAACCTACCAGACCCAGCCTCTCACATCTACCCTACAATGTCCTTCTAAAAATAAACAATCACATCATCAAAATCTCAAAGCTATGAGATAATGCATGATTAATTTAAAACAATGTGAATAAATAGCCATTACATTTGACAGAGTAATCTGAATGCTAAAGGGTTAAATAAACATTAAAGCTGCATGCATCTGAAATAAGTTAACAATTATGATATTTGCTCTTCCTCGGTTCTCTTATTAAAATGTTATGAAATATCCTTTGTCTGGATGCATATGGATGAAGACAGTTGCATAAAGTGCTGATCTCTAATTGTGGTGGGAACCTGTGGAAGGGGTAGATCCAGAAAGACGTGGGACGAAGTGGTGAGAAATGATCGTCAAATGTTGAGCCTCATAGGAGATGACAAGGGACCAAGGCGTCTAACGATTTGCTGTGCTTGACAAGACATCAAGCTAAATAAAATCATGGCAATCTATACATACAAGCATGTCCTTTATAGTCATGCTCCCCCACCACAACTCATCTTCCCAACACTCCCACCACATACTGTAGATCGCTCCACTCTCCCTTACATACCTATCTGCACACTATGCACTCACATATCTACCATAACCCCACTCCCAGCCACGCCAATTTCTCTCACCATCACTTGCTACAGTCATGTCTTCCTCATCTCTAAACATCTTCCCTCACACTCTTATGGAACCCCCCCCTCTAGCCCCTTTGTACTATTTATACTCCTCCCCCTACCACTGTTACCTGTAGGTAGGCCCCAATACATCTTCAACACCATTTATTTCTCTCTCTCACTCTGGCTGTCGCTGTCTACTATACTCCAACCTCTTGCCTGGCACACAGCCAATAACCTTGGTTCCACTTCCTCTCAGCTGAGCAGTCTCTGTCTTGCAAGCTAATTGGCAACCCCACCTGTACTGATATCATGTAAAAAGCACTTGTATTGGTGACACATAAAAAGCACCCAGTACACTCTGTAATGTGGTGGGAGTTAGAAAGAGCATCTAGTCATAGATGCCAAAGCAGACAATTGGAGCCTGGTGCAGCTCACTAGCTCCTGTCAAACTGTCCAACCCATGCTAGCATGGAAAATGAACGATAATGATGATCACTTAACTTATTCAACCTTCCATCCAACCCTAACTTACTGTAATGGTAAAGAATGTTGGAATAAATTTCAGCAATGTAAGCTAATGTTTTTTCAAGTAAAAATGTTGTACTTCATATGTTGTTTGATATATCTTAAAACCTGTTAGACACTTATTTTCTTCTCATTGCTAAAATATTTTGCTGGTAAAAGATTTTCTGAATTCTCTTTTAATGTAAATCATTTCTAGCTAAAGTACAACTATTTAAACCATAAGCTGGGAGATTCAAATATTATACTCTAAAATCATAATGATATATTTCATCAACAATACTTATTTTATTTCCTGCTGTTTATGTTTTTTTTTTTGGTAACAAATAAGAAACACAAAAATTAACCCCCTTCAATAAACATTATTACACTTCCATAATATTAGAAAAATATTTTAAGATTAGGTTTCATTTTAATTAGAGAAATGAATTTTTCAAGTAAATATTTCTGACAAATTTAATGGATTTTAATAGAAACATTATCAAACTTCGACTTAATTACTCAATAATGGATTTAGCATCATATACAAAGAAAAGTATACAGTTTTTTCTTTTAGCTGCTTATCTCCAAGATAGGAACTATATGATTTCGAAAAATTCAACTGGAAATTCTAAATGATTATAGTATTAAGTGCATTTAATAGCTCTGTTCTTTGGCTTCCTTGAAGACATTATTTCAAAACAACTTCATAGGAAAATTTCTACAGAGTATATTCTAACTGATGATACATAATTTCAAATTGAGAGACATTTAAACATTTAACTTTATAAACATCTTGAAAAATAAATTATATAAGTTGACTACTCAAAAATGTTATCCACACAAAAAAACAATTTTTAAGTTAGTATTAACATAGTTCATGTAGTGAGCATAAAAAACAACTAAAAATACTACTGCAGTGAAAAAAAAAAAACTATGACTAACACTATTTTAAAAACTATGACTAACACTATTTTAAACATTTTGGCAACTACAGGAGACAAGTTCAGGCATATTTGGTCTAAGTAATGCATAGCCTTCATTGAACTTGTTAAAATGATTAAAATCCCAGACGGGATAACCCTCTTCCCATTTGAGGGAGGCAGATCCCTAATCTGGGACGCGATATGCTGCAGCACGTTCACCAGCACCAACCTTGCAGCCTCTGCCGCAAACCCTGGTGTCGCAGCCCTCAACATGGAGGAGAGGAAGGTCCATATGTACAGAAGCCTGGGTGGCTGCTATCAGTTCGTGCCAGTAGCCGTCTGGTGTCCTTGATCCTTGAACCACAGCCTTCCTCTGCCAAATAGGGTCTGCTGTGGCCCGCTGGAGAAATGAGCCCCACGAGATGGGAGTGGCTACTGCAGCATGTGTCGCTGGCCATTCTTCGTGGCAATGTCATTACCACGGCTGAATACCCCCCCCCATCCTGGGACCCGTGCCACCCCTGCTGCCTGCCTCCCTTCTTTTCTCTCTACATTTCTTGAATCTGTTTTTTCCTTTTTTTAAATTTTATTTTTCGATTTATATTGATTAATTAAAATATTAGAAACAGGGCTAATGTCTTTTCCTCACCACATGTGTATGACTTACTTTTTTAGACATTTATTAGTTTATTTTTATCATAATTTGGTAGCATATAGTGAGTGTTAAGGCTGTAATGCCATTATAATAATTGAAACATATTGAGACAGGAAGAGATTCATTTGCCTGTTATCCATATCAGTTTCCTTGAAGTGTGATATTATATGATGGTCAAACAGGGGTAGTAAATGCAGCAGACTGTCAGCCATTGCAAATAGATGGCTCAAGTATAGTCTATTAACTTACAAGTATAATTGAATACAAGTGAGTTGTAAAAGCAAGTGGGCATTAAAAGCAATTGATAATGTATGCGAGAATAATGAATACACTAGTATGAGTATCTGATATGGTGAGTAGATGATACTACATCTTAAATGTAAAAGTATCATGACAAAAAAGTAGGCCAGCAACACATAGGATTGGGGCAGTCAGAAGTTACAGGAAAACGTTGGGATTCACAAATGGGAAAACAAGATTAACAAAAATATAAAGCTGCTGTACTGCAGACCTATCAACTAATTTGTGTTAAAACAATTATTACAACTATTTAGCCATCGTATTTTAAAAGATGAATAAATATAATTTCACAGGATGGTGTCTCCTTTGTTTACCTCCATTATGGCAGTAGGAAATTAGAATCCTCATACATCCATTTTCCCTTGCTTGCTTGGGTTGGACAGGGCTTTTCCAGCACAATGTCTGGCTACTTATTGCAGTCTTTTGTTATCTCCTTTATGAGGTATATCCTCTTGAGATCAACCTTCCCCACTTATTTCCTTAGTCTTCTGCTTCTGCAGATTTCTTCCACTTGGATTACTTGACACTTCTTCACCCAACTGTCATCCTTCAGTACATAATTCTCTCTGACACTACATTTGATTCTTCTTACACTCAGTTTTTCTCTTAGCTCATACATTGTTGTTAATGCAAGCTAACATTATACATCCAGTAGAGCATGCTCACCACATTTCTTTCCAGCATACACAAACACTCTGCATTCAATGCCTATGTTTCTCTACTATACAATATCATATCAAGTATACAAGCAAACATAGTTTAAAATATATCCATCAATAAAGCTTGTTGCTGTTTGTCTTTCATTTTCAATTGGATAAAATAAACTACAATTTCTAAAGCTAAAAACATTAAAAACTTTGGCCTGTTAGAACACTTTTTTAATAAAATAACTGGTGTTTGATATGTAGAGTATTCTGTCTTTAAACACTAATTGTTACTACATTTGCTAACTGATTTTAAATAACTTACTAAAATTTTGTACATCTTTAAATTTTGTTTTGATTAGATATACAAGGGTAAATCATTAACCTATAATGCACTTACAGGCAGTAAAAGTAATGCCTGTGCACCTCTAGATGTAGTTTTCCTCTAGTCATTATGGTACACATTTGTTTGATCCTACTCATAAGAAATTCCATAACAAAATTATTTATTCATCATTTTGCTATTTTTTCCTAATTTGAGAATCATCATATCAATTTATCATTACATTTAGTATTTTTACTTTGTCATTTATTCAAAAGATTTTAAAGCTAAATTAATTATCTCATTAAGCTTGTTACATGTTCCTTTTCTTATATTACTTGTTTCCCAAAACTAGAGTACCAGAAGTTACAATTTCTCCAGTATGACTGGTATAGCCAGACCATTCAAGTACACAACAAACTGTCCATCTAACTAGTTCTAAACCCCTTTCAGTCATTGACATCACATTCAGTATTGATTATGTTTGGATAGGTAATGGAACTTCTAGACTTGTCCATGCGCTTAGCAGATTAAATGTCTATAGTATTAGTATGTAAGTATTTTTCAGATGCTTAGAAGTATAGATACATGAGAAAGTTCTCAATATCAAATCTTTAAAGCATAGACAAAATGAAAAAGGTAATGAATTTCTTAGCCATTCCTTTCTGCAATATTTTTCAAAGATCAACAATAATAGTTGAAAAAAAAAAAAATCACATCTATTGTGGACAGATCAAATGTGATAATTAATTGCTTATCAGTATCATTATGATTGCTGAAAATGTGACACTTATAGTAACAGAAACCTCATGTTTCTACCTTTAAAACTTATTGTGAGGTCATTTTACTTTTCTCTCTCTCTCCAAGACTGATAAAATACGTAGTGCTGTCGATACATTTCAATTACTTCCATTGATTATATTTTCCCTTTCAAATAGTGGTTAGCTTCTTAAACAAAATGATTAATGAATCTTTATAAGAACAACATAATTTAGAAAGAAAACATAGATCTAGACTTGATACACTTTAAAGTTAGGTATTTTAAAGTTCAGAGATAAATTCTCAATAAGATCAAATTTATCATTAATCTTCACAAATTGATAATATACACAACAGCAATCAATATATCAAATCCGATTGACTCAACTATAACTCTTAATTTTTTTTTTTTTTGGTATCACATTTCTGAGTTCAAAGCATACTAAGAAAAACTTGAAACATGATTTTATTTTTCATACATACTCCTAGACTTAGAAATAAAATATACCGAATAATCTCAAAAGGTATTCACTGTTTCACATGAGAGAGAAATCTCCAGATAGGACACTCTTTTCAACAGCTAGATGAACTGAGGTAATGTAGAATATAATGATGTTCTGCCTAGAAACACCAAAACACTTTCAATAAACTCAAAACTCAAGCAGTAGTCCAATACCTTATCTATTCAGTTGTGTTGCCCTAATTCTAATGCCAGCCTCACCTGTTACCTGACTCATCTCATCCAACTTCAAGTTAACTTGAGGAGGTACATATTTCCCACTGAATTACAGAATGAAGAATAAACCCACCAGTTATGTCATATAATCAAAGAGATATATGACATTATTTAAACAGAAAAATAATCAGTAAATAAGAATAGTAAACAAAGATCAAAGCAGTTACAGAGTGGTGAGGGAGGGAATTTTGTATAGTTTATAAATATTTCAACAAATAATATACATCAGTAATATTATGACTAACAAATAGCTCAAGGATCACTATATATCAAAAATAGAACCACTAAGAATCAATGTTTGTTATTACCTAATAGCTTATTAATTGGTCTATCCATTAGTGACAAAACAAAACATGACGAAGTACAAATAGAAATTTCAGGATAACTACTCTGATGAGATAAACATATAACCAATGAAAATCTTATATAGCCTGCATATGAATATATGCATATATTTATTTGTGTGTATTCATAAACATGAATAGGTACATGTAAAAAATAAAATAAAAAATAGCAATCTAATTTGAAATTATGTCATATGGGGAATAAATAATATATAATTATGTAACAAATGTCATTGAATAGCAACAAAATTTGGATGATTCTGAAGATGAAGCATCTACAGAAGTAGGCTTTTACATTACCTCTAAGTAAGCATAAAAGTAAAAGGTGATCTAATCCAGATTTCCAACACCTAAGTGAACAAAGAGAGCATTTAGTTAGAAACTATAATGAAATCAACATCTAAAAACCTAAATCAAATTCTAATAATTTATCCATTTCCCTTTTGTTAAGATTTCGTAATTACAGTCAGTTATTTAAGTAAAAATATAATCTAAAAGTTTATAGATGAAATGGCTAATGGTATTTCATTAGCAAAGTAAAAAAATGAATAAATACTTTATACAGAGAACTTAACTACAGCAGCAGTCAGATATATATTCTCTCAACATATCAGGCATATTTCAGTGGTTAAGGTATAAACTCTATGACTTACATATAGAGTTCAATTGCTAGGAGAATATAAGATAGACAGACTAAAACAGCTATATTCCATATTTTTTCAACCTCAGTAGATCGACTCCTGAGAACTGATTATGAATACAAGTTGAGAAGACATTTTACATATCCATCCTTTCATCCTAATGGATTAGAGGAATACAAGTGTTGAAATTTCCAATATTATCTGTATAACTGAAAAATCAGTCTAAAGATTTAAGATAAAATGATTGGTTTTGTTGTAGGATTAATTCTAATTATTTTATTTAATTCCACTACATTCTTCCTTCTTGTAGTGTTTGTTTGTCATCTTTTAGTAAGAATATAATGAAGGACAAGTTGAATCTGCATTGTTACAATGATTGTTTATTGATGTGATATAACCCAATTCTATAAACAAGGATTCTCAAGCAGCAAATAAATATGAGGATAGAAAAATATTTTATATATATATTATGAGTATGTGTATGTACATTTTAAATGCCTAAATAAATCGCTTCAATAATACAACATTAACATTCAAATTGAATTTTAAAAAATCTCATCGAGAAAATACTATCATCAAATGTCCGTCTTCCATGCTGGTATGGGTTGGACAGAAAATACTTTGCATTCGTAGTAAATAGTCTAAAATACATATAATAATGGATTAATGCTACTCTTAATGAGGATAATGAATGGTGATATGTCCTGTGGACAAAATAATCTCACAGCCAAATATTTACCAACTGAATGTTGTAACCATTTCTCCTTCAATAAACAGCATTTAAAACGAAGATCATATGCAATTTCTAAAGGCTAAAACAGAAAGTGTATCACAAAAATGAAATGACCAAAGAACACTGATGACCAGATGTGGCTTAACAGGCAGTGGAACTGCCTTTTCGCGTTAACTGCCTTAACGCGCACCTGACTGATTGGTTGACCCAGTCACAATCCAACTGTGTCATCTCGTTATAGCTGACTCGCTACAATACCCCCTGCTCAGACTACAAGTTGGTATAAACAATAGTGGAAAGACATGCATACAAAAATTAGGAAAGCAATAGAAAACAATAAGCACAAAAATGTCAGGCACTTAGGGTGAGTTCAATAACTGAATGTTGTGACCATTTCTCCTTCAATAAACAGCATTTAAAACAGAGATCATATGCAATTTCTAAAGGCTAAAACAGAAAGTGTATCACAAAAATGAAATGACCAAAGAACACTGACACACATTGAAATTCCACAAACCAACATGCTAGATATTTTGTATTATGCTGTACATGTGGTTTCTTCATGGACTTTATATAGGTCTCCTGTATGTCTGTTCATCTTACTTCAGGAGAGTTGACCAGACAACAATATCACAAAGTGGTAACAATAAAAAAAAATAAAAGCCAAGAGATTTTCTCCTTTCTTGTTGGAAAAAAATGTTCAGTTTTTATTTATATACTAGCAGTGAATCACAGTGTTGCTCTTGATTGGAATGAAACATCCGAAAGAGCAAATCCATAGTAAATACAGTGAGAAAACAATTGATGCACAATCAGCTGTCCTTTGTGGAGAAGTAAGCATTAACAGCGTGAATAAAAAAAAGGGGTAACGAAAACAAACATCAACCAGAGGGCACCAAAACAAAAGTTGAAAATTTTATCAGTCCACAATATTGTCTAGAACATAACGCAAGTTTGTTCCAAATATGAAGAAATTCAGACACTAACTGTAGAAGTTATTGACGATGATGCTTTTGTTGAGTTTTTCTCACCCAGGGGCTGCAATAGACAAAAACTCGAAACTTATGATTCCACAATAATGATGGGAACATGATGCACGAATGTTCCAAATTTGAAGAAAATCGGTTAAAAATTGTAGAAGTTATGATGACATGGATTTTTTGACCTGGTGTTTTCTCGCTCAGAGGGCGCACTAAACAAAATGTTATGAGTGCATAATAATGTTAGGATCATAACGCACGTTTGCTCCAAATTTAAAGAAAATCGGATGCAAAATGTAGAGGTTATTAACTAATATGCTTTTTTTTTGAGCAGGTTTTTCTCATATAGGGGCCGCAGTAAATAAAAATTTGAAAATTTTATTAGTCCATGTTAATTTCAGGAACATAATGCATGTGTGTTCCAAATTGTATAAGTTATGCAGGTACGGACACACACACACACTGTTATATATATATATATATATAATATATATATATATATATAGATAGATATATAGACAACTGGTTTTACTTTGTCAATACTATATACCATTCACATACATTATTTTGCTTCACAATATAATTCACAACCAACTCGACATACTGAACAGTTTATAGCACCAAATCATTAAAGAGTAAAAATAAACCCCTATATTTATGGAGTTGGGGTTATGATTGGCAAGTTATGTGCTGTTGTAAATACTTAAGGAACTGAGCCTGTAAACCTATTTTAGTTCTGGACTGGTACCATTTAACTAAAGCTTGCTAAGTCACTATTCCATACACTTGTGTACATAGACAATTAAACATTAATAAAAATACCCTTAAAATGCACACCTGGCTCGATATGTAGGAAAGGTGTCAGTAGGAATACTATACAGTGTACCCAGTGTAAGCTATGGACACATAGAGAGGTGCAGTGGAATCACAGGAAAGTTAACCGAAAAAGTACTTGTGTATGACGTGCAGGAACTATAAACATTAAGAGTACACAGGGAATATATTTCTCAATGCCCAGAGGAATCATTAGAGATATTAGAAAGTTTCTGTCATCTAGGTGATCAAATTAGCAGTGGTGAAGGATGCTCTAAAAGGATAGTTGCTTAAATTAGAACCAGCTGGACAAAGTTCAGAGATCTATTGCCTTTGTTGGTAACAAAGGACCTCTCCCTCAGAGTGAAAGGCAGATAGTATGCTGCTTGTGTATGAAAAGCTATGCTACATGGTAGTGAAACATGGGCTGTGATAGCAGAGGACATGTGAAGACTTGAAAGATATGAAACCAACATGCTTTGCTGGATGTGCAATATCAGCGTGACATGTTAAAAACACATGCCGGTGACACGTTAAAAACATCCGTGCCAGTAACACGTTAAAAAACACCCAGTACACTCTCTTGAGTGGTTGGTGTTAGGAAGGGCATCCAGCCGTAGAAACCATACCAAAACAGATTGAAGTCTGGTGCAGCTCCCCGGCTTGCCTAGTCTCCAGTCAAACTGTCTAACCCATGCCAGCATGGAAAATGGACACTAAATGATGATGATGTATGTGGAGGGAACCTGTAGAAGAGGAAGATCCAGGAAGACATGGGATGAAGTGGTGAAAAACTGATCTAAAGAAGCTGAGCTTAACAGAGGAGATAAAGAAGTGAGACAATTGGTGATTTGCTGTGCTTGAGAAGACCTGTTAAGCTAAAGAAAAAAGTGGCCATAAAGGCATGTTCTTTATGCCCACCACCCTCCCAGCAGACAATCTCTGATGAACCTCTCCCCCCACATCCCATCACCTCTGCCTTCCCACCACTTGTGCCTACCATCCAATGTACACCCCTCCTTGCTATCTCCCACTCACTCTATCTACTCTTTGGTCTTGCTTCACTTATATACACCTCCCTGTAACTTGAGAGTATCCCCACCGGCACATCTCCACTCTCCCTCTCCTACTGAGGTAGCCAAGTATCTCCTTTACTGCAACTCTCAACTGGAACAAAGCCACCTTCCCCACCATTCAGCTGAGGGGTCTTGTCTTGTAAATTATTTTTGGTGACCTCACTGCTGCTGATGTTCTGTAAAAAGCACCCAATACACATTTTATTGTAGGTGCAGGTGTTGCTGTATTGTAGCAAGTTTGCTTCCCAACCATATGGTTTGGTTCTGGATTCAATCCCAACTGTGTAGCACCTTGAGCAAGTGTCCTTTATTACAGCCCCAGGCTAACCAAAGCCTTGTGAATGGATTTGGAAGACAGAATCTGAAAGAAGCCCCATTGTACACACACACACTTCTGTGTGAGTGTGTGTGTCTTTGTCCCCACCACCCTTGATAACCGATGATGGTTTGTTTATGTCCTCATGACTTAGTGGTTTGGATTAAGAGGTTGATAGAATAAGTACCAGGCTTAAAAATAATAAGTACTGGGTTAAATTTGTTTGATTAAACTCGTCAAGGTAGTGCTTCAGCATGGCTGCAATCCGATGACTGAAACAAGTAAATGATAAAAGATATGTACACACACACACACAGATATATATCATCATTTTGCCCTCCACTTTCCCAAGTTCGCTTGGGGTGGATGAAATTTGTTGAGGCAGATTTTCTATGGCCAACTTTCACCTGTTTCCAAGTAACTTCCCCATGGCTAAACATATTTTCACAGGAGTTTTGAAGTGAAGAACACTGCTTATATGACTTGTTTACAACAATCAGGTGATATTAAGACAAGCAGACACCAACTCTCTCATACACACACACGTGATAGGCTTCTTTCAATTTCCATCTACCAAAACCACTCACAAGGCTTTGGTTGACTTGAGGCTATAGTAGAAGACACTTGCCCAATGTGT
>JAOPUL010000839.1:40018084-40028084 GCA_027564515.1 Octopus rubescens | reverse complement strand
CATGTATATTAGACGTATATTTTGACTGACAAATACGTGTATGTATATGTGTGTGTGTGTATATATATATATATTTATATATATGTATATATATATATATATATATATATATATATACAGAGAGAGATAATAGAAGCGTGTGTATTATATTAAACAAGATTTCTCTCTCAGTTAAATATGTGATGTTTTTTCTTTCTTTCTTTGGGGAATCTTTTATATAGCAAAAAATATCTCCTCAATGCTGCCGTCTTTATAGATGAGGATTTTTCTTTCCACAAAATTCGAAAATATTTACTATTTAAATACCCTTCGGCAAATATCACCATTCGAATGTATTAATAGAAAACCTTCCTTCACCACTCCACTCCGAGATGTGCAGTCCTTTATCTGGCTTTCCGCAGCACTGGCGCCATGTTGACAGCAATGTTCTATTTGATGTAATTACCTAAATGACTCACTCACTGCTTACCACCAGAAACACCAACGACATTGAAAAAAAAAAGAAAAATACAAGATAAAATTAAATGAACGCAAATAATTAATTATCTTATTCAATAAAAAAATTTTTCAATCAATTTTTATCTTTAACTATGCGAAAATCAATTTAATTGGTGTGAATATAATTATGACCAATCGTAAAAGAGATTAGCAATTTACTGCGTTATGCCTTGCCAACTGTGATAGTAAACGTGTTTTGTCGAAATTGGAGTAAAAGAAAGAAAATAAAGCTTAATTAACATGACGTATATATCTAATTGGGACGAATTTGCCAAAGCAGTGGAACGAATATATTTAGCTGATCCTATGAAAGTAAGTTTTCCGAAAAAGAAAATGTTATATAACGCCTGCTACATTGTTGTTATATCAACCAGCTGTAATTATGCTTTCTTTGCTGTCCATGTTTGCATAAAACCATCTGTTTGTATGAGATCGTAATTGTTTTCCAATTTATATGAACATTTGCTGAAATTTCTTTGGTAACAAAAAAAAAAAAAAAGACCAATTCCATCTATATAACTAGCTATAATTTGGGTTCTGGGGTACTGTGCTATTGTCATCAGAAACAAACTTCTCAAAATATCTTAATTCCTATCCCTGTTTTTTGAGATGAGTAAAATACCTATCGTACTAATGTACTCTCCGTTTATTTGGACTATAAACCTCAGTTTTGTTGGGTTTTCTTTTAAAATTCTTTAGTATAGTGTATAAAAATATTGGAACACTGAGTTAGAAAAAGAGGTACGATAGTTCAAACCTAACTCTTACATCCAGTACATGAAGAAATGCGACAACTGAAGACCAACATGAATTGATGGAGTTGCGTATTTAATATACATGTATATTACGTTGAAATTTCATTAAGCTTCTTGATGTATATATATATGCACGTGCATTATGAAGTGTGATTGTAGTTATATTCCACCAATTTATTTCAGAGTTTGGATTGTTAAGTAAATCACAGTTCATGAAATGTTATAAATTGTTGATTATAATTGTGGAGAATTTATCTAATTAATGTAATTGTTACTACTATTGCCTTTTGAATGTCTTTTATTTCAGAATATTGGATCAAAATTAACTTTGAGGTGTCAGAAAACGATTTCATAATGGAAATATATCTCTAGGTATAGGAGCAGCTACTGAAAGCACTGTCCTGTCACTTTGGAGTTCTCTCTAAAAAAAACTGTTTGCGGAAACTTAAATCTAGAAGCACTATCTCTGTTTGGAAGACTGTTACACTCATCTTCATTTAATGTCCCTTTTCCATGTTGGCATGGGTTGGAAGGTTCAACAGGAACTGACGAGCCAAAAGGCTGCTCCAAGCTTCAATGTCTGCTTTGGCATTTCTACAGCTTGATGCCGTTCCTAACGCCAACCACTTTATAGTGTACTGGGTGCTTTTTTCGTGACATCAGCACTAGTGAAGTCACCAAGTATTTGCAAAACAAGACCCCTCAATTGAGTGGGGCATAGTATTGAAAGATGTGAAAGTATGATAGAGAGACAGGAACAGGTGTCTTCCCCAGCTGGAAAGAGAGATAGGGCGAGAGCATACTTTGAAGGTACAAGGTGAATAGGAAAGAGAAAATAGGGATAGAGGAACAGAAAAGGTGGGTGGGTAGGTAAGTGCACTAGATCGTGGGAAGTGTGTGACAGGTGATTAGAGATAGGGGGTTGACGTTGACACAGTGAATATCAGTTTGGGGGAGGAGAGGTGTAGGAAATAAGAGTGGGTCAGGGAGGAGGAGGAGTGATAAAGGACAGTAGTAGAGATACAATGTAATGTGTAGTGGGATAAACGGTATCATATGCAGCACCTGAGTGAGTAGTACCACAGTTAGAGGATTGATGGAGAAATGAGTATTAGAAGATGAGTTGTGGGGAAGGCTTGACAGGACCTCATCTTTTCTGAGATGGACAGATCTTCTCAAGCACAGTATATCACTATTCATCTTGGTACTTTGTCATCTCCTCCAGAGGCTCAACATTTTGATGTTGGTCTTCACGCCTTCCTGAGACTCCCTCTTCCACAGGTTCCATCCACATTTAGCAATTGACTACTTTATACAGCTATCCTCAGCCATCTGCATCACATCGCAGTATACTAGCACAGTATTCTCTCTTGCACACATCTGATGTCTCTTATGCTCAATTTTTCTCTCAACACTTTTGTACTTTGTTGTTCAAGCACACTAACGTTGCACATTCAGTGGAGCACACTAGCTTCATTTCTTTCTTGTCTCTACATATCCTCTGCACTCACGGCCAAAATTTCACAATCATGTAGTAATGCTTGTGTATGAACCATGTTCGTACACAAGCATAGTATAATCTGCCATTCACTCTGAGAGATAGGTTTTTTGTTACCATGAACCTTCTCCAGCCAGTTCTTATTCTAGCAACTATATTTTCAGTACAGTCCCCTCGGTAACGTCTCTCTTGGTAACAAAAACCATCTACTACCTCTAGGAAACCTGGGCTTTCCAGAAAATCTATTTCCCATGTGCTCTTAGTGTTTATTGCACCTATGCATCTGCCACAAACAAAAATCTATTTCCACTACACTTATGTGTCCATAGTTTGCACTGAGAATACCATGTTTGAATTTCTACCTACACCTTTTGTACATGTCAAACAGAGCCATTTACCTGCAGGCATTAGCATCCTGTCTTGCTAATTAAAACTTTGGTCTTAGCTAAGTTAACTTTAAGGCCCTTTGATTCCAGGTTTTGCTTCCACACCTGGAATTTCATTTCTAATTCCCCTATAGTCTCAGCGTAGAGGAGTTCCCATGGGCAACCAATCTTCAATTCCTCCGTTATGGCCTGGGGACTATAATGAATATGAAGGGACTGATAACCAAACCCTGGTGAACTCCTACCTGTACATGCTTGAAGGGCTCTCATCTGCTCATAGTTTCCATAGCAACCACTAGATCAAGGAGTGGGGAACTTTGTCAAAGGCTTTCTTCAGGTCAATGAATGCCAAGTCCTGTGGTTTACTTTTAGTTAAATACTTCTGCAATTGCTGTAATATACAGAGAGCATCACTAGTGTTTTTGCCCAGCTCAAAATTAAACTGCATCTCATCTAGGACAACTTTCTTCACAATTAATTGAGCTAGGACTCTTTCAGTGACTTTCATGACCTGGTCCAGTAATTTGGTATCTCTGTAATACTCTCTATGGCATCTGCTTTACCCTTGTAACTGTTGACTATGCTACACCAGTCGACGATTACCTTCCTGCACAACCTGATCAACTACATGGGTGACTAGGCTGTATCCCACTCTGCTAGATATTTTAAACATCTCAGCAATAATTCCTGATAGACCAGGGTTTTCTGTGTTTTCATATTCTTAATTGTTTTGTCTATCACAGTCCTGTCAAAAGAGTGACTGGACCTTCTGTTGGGTTCACATTAAGAAGACTCTCTTTCTCCCATTCATTCTCTACATTTAGTAGCCTTTCATAATGGCACTGGGAATTTTAGGGATAAAAATGGTAAAACCTTCATGACAATACTTACCAAGCTGATTCCTTAGTAATTGTTGCAGTTGGATTACTTTCCTTAGAAGCAGTAAAACTGAATTACTCTAGGCTTGTGGAAGACTTATGGTGCCCCTAACTCTCAAAATTACATAATGAAACCCTGTTACAGATAAGTCAGGTATGCTTTAAAGACCTCCACAGGTTATCTGTAAGTGATTTGTTGTTCAACCCTGATCAAGCAGCACATAGGTAATCATAGAATGAGATGGTGCAACTCATAGAGCCATTGATCCAGATATAACAAGCCTCTGCTTAACTGAGGACTGTGCTATGGGTTATCACATGGTGTTGATTGTAGTCCAAGTCTTTGGCTCCCCATTCACTGTAACTACAAGGAGGTTTCTACTTGTTTTAGCAGCCAACTCTCATTCAAACGACACTCTGACATCTTAAAAGTGTTTGTTGTTTTTAAGTTTGATGATTGCTCATTTAATTTTATACGTGGGTAGTGGACTACACAATATCATTTTGAGATTAGCTTGGTAGTATCCACATCATGACTATATTGAACATTTTTCTTGAAATGTTCTTATTTTGATTCCTGTATTCATGAAGTATAGCAGTCCATGTGTCATCTTCATGACAGTTTGAGTCAACTCCATTGGCTTTGCTTCTGGTGGTATAACAGAAGTTGATATAATTTACATTGTCACCTACTATCAGTAGCTTGTTTTATGTCCTTAGGTTGATATTACTGGTACTCATTACATTTTTTTCCTCACAGATTTTTTAATCTGTCAGCTTTTTTCATGATGTTTTCTACATTCTTTCTTCATTTTGTCTGGCATTTTCTAGAAGCTTTCATTCTTGTTTCTATTAATCTGACTTTACATGTTTTTAAATGGCATTACTGTAGTGAACAACTGAAGATGTGACTAGGTTTTCAAGGCTGATCCGACAGTAACCAGCAGTGCTGGACATATTGATCTGAATTCAAATTGGATCTGGACCATATGTCTGCGCTTTGAGATACAGGTTCAACTGGAGCGGCAGCTAAGAACTACTGAATAACTACTTATTCCAAGACAAGTAAGATAAAAGTTCAAACGTTATCATCTTGAACTTCTCCAATTTGGAAACTAACCATCCCATTCAATTGGAGATATTTTCAAAATCTCACTATGGAATCTTCCATAAAAGAACAGTTGTTTTAGGGCTAACATTCAAAAATGTTCTAATGATGAAAACAGTTGATAGGACACAAATAACTAATAGAAATGAATCTCTTAAATCAGTTACTAACATACTCAAAACCACCATCAGGTTCCATTCTCAGAGATTTTATTCTTCCAGTTTCCATTAGTCTTTTATAAGACTTCTGTATTTTTTTTATCCTTATTGTTGGACAAACTGTTTTACAATTAGACATTTTCTAATGCTAGTTAGTCAATTGCAAACTAGATATTTTCTTTTCTTCTTGAACCTCTATAGCCCACTTGGCCAGTTTTTATCTACATTAAGTTAATGAGTCAAAAATGTTCTGGATAAGAAACCAGTATGACACTTATTGCTTTTTATGTAAGAAGAATTGAACTAACTACTGAAAGCTTATCAATTATGCAGTTGCAAGGAATTATACTACTCTGTGATACATTCACAGATTTAGATTTAGATGTTGAGAGTTGTGTCTTGGCCATAGACAATGCAGTGTCACAACATTCAAACGGCTGGTTGTCCACTACCCCATTACTTTGATCATAGTGCTCTCATGAAATTGTAATGGTTCTTATAAAAGTCAATATGTGCAATTAGTCAAGTACTTATTGTATTTATTTTATATCACAATGTTTTACAAAAGCATCATTGGCTACAGATATTCAATAGGACAGTCACTGGTTCACAGAATTTCTGATGGCAAAAGGGACAAGGGTGTGTCTCACTTGATGTACAACTAATATATCAAGGGGCACTGTTCATAAAACTCTGTTTTAGCTTTCTTGCTGCTGTTTGTATTCTTTGCTAATATAATATTATGTTGGAAAGAAATCCCTGTCGCATTTCAAAATGAGAAAGAAACAAATGCTTCTTTGGTCTTAATTGATATATTTGATCAAGATAGTATTTCTCCTCAATATTGATATTTGGTAAATTGTTGATCCCTCAGGTTTCAAAGCAAAAACACACTCAATGTCATTTTTAATCTCTTCACGATCTGAAAAGATGATAGTCAAATGAAGAAATGTCAGGAAAGTAAGAAATATGAGGCAAAACTTTCATATTTAGTGCCATAATCTTTTCCTGTGTAACTTGGGCAATATGTAGTCTCACATTATTGTACAAGAGCAATTCCCCTTTATTGTTGAATAATGATGGGTGCTTTTTCTGCAAAGTTTTGGACAATGCTTCTAGTTGACAACAATACTTCTCCACATTAACTGTTTTGTTTTGGTTTAACACTTCATGATTTATGACACCGTTCATATCCCACCAATCACAGAGCGTAACTTTTCTTGGGTGTTAACCATTGTCGTTTTCATTGAATATGATTATAGAGAACCCACTTTTCATCACTTGTGAGGGTTCTGCCCAGGAAAGGTTTGGTAGCAAGTCTACTCTTCAATGGTGAGCAGGGGGCAACTCTTTGATAAAGCTGAGAAGCAGTCAGGTGAGGAGGAACCCACTGATCAAGTTTAGACACTTTTCCTAGTTCATGAAGGTATTTTTTGATTGAAGTGTGACCTGAATTGAGCTGTTTTGCTAATTCTTATGTAGTTTGCTTTTAGATTTTCCTCAACTGCTATTTTCAGAAGCTCAATATTGACTGAACTTGGTCATCTAGATCAAGGGGAATCTGCGAGAAAAAGATTTCCTGAGTAAAACTGGCCAAGCCATTGTTGGCATGTCCTAACACTTAAAGCTTCATTTCCATAGACAACGAATATCTCTTATTGCTTCCATTGTGGAAGAGCCCCCCTTTTGAATTCGTACAGCATGCAGTGTCTGGTGTGGGTCTGATCTAAACTCATTGAAAAAGCATAAACTTGATATGAATTTAACGACTATGGTATAAAGTAATCTGCAAAGAGAGGAAAAGCATTAGAATGTAAAAAATTCATGCTTCCTTTATATAAGTATTGAAAAAGTACCCTCAAAGTGATCATGTCAATAATGCAATAGGGCTTTCTTTCCAATCTCCTATATATGCATACATACAATAAACTTCTTCAGTTTATACCTACCAAAGTTCACCCAAAAGGTATTAGTCAACAGCCCAAGATACTTCATGAGATCAAAGTCAGTTAAAATACTGAGGCCCTTCATCCTAAGATATTGTAGTGCTCCAGGAGACTGACTGTGTGTCAATACATATTCACAAAAGAAATTGAAGTCAACTGTCTTTTCCAAAAGTTCCACTTGCTATTCTTGCCCCAGCAATGCATAATATGAATCCATTGCTTTAACTGTAGTCTAGATTTCACAAAATGTGATGCTGCTCTTATGGAAATTGTGTTCTTGAAGTATTTGCAATTTTTGTTTTGACATTTTTAAGTATACCTATCAGGACATTTTGTGTATCTGATCTAATTCATTGTTTCATTAGATTTGTCATTCTTAGCTTCAGACTTTAAAAAAGTATTTTGTTGTAACCAGTGCACATCTAGCAAAATGGGGCCTCTACAAGCAAAGGAAGACTGCTTAGAATGTGTTATTAATCATAAGTTCCTAATATATACTGATTTTTTATATGGATGAAACTGTCACACTTTACTTTATACTTTAAGCTAGCAATTAAACATCCTTCTCTCTAAAGCACTCAAGTTTGGGAAGATGTTCAAGTAATCCTCAGAAACAAGATTGAGATGGGCATAAACTTCATTAATCCAACCCTTCTTCCTCTCTCTAATAAAATTTTGAATGAAGATCTTTGTAGTTCAAGCCCTAGTATATTCAATTGATTTTTATTGAAGTGAAATTTTGTCTGAGCAAACTCAAGGTTATATTGTTTAGAGTATTTGAATGTTTAGAATGCTACTACCTGTATGATACTGAGTACAAGTGTGCAATCACCAGCATGTATAAAACTACTGTCTTCGATATGAAACAAAATAGAACCAACACCCTCAAGACCAGAAGGTTATCTACTACTAAGTCTAATCAGCTGTTCTTCTACTTCAGATAATTTTCAAATTAATTGTCAGTGCCACAAAATATGTTTTCCAGATCCAACTCTACATCTTGCCAACTGGTGTCCAACAGGTCACTCCTTTATTTGTCCCACCAGCTTGTCACATAAAAATTCTGAATATCTATGTAGTGGATTAAACATTTTTTAAATTAGGTTGTTATATGCAGACCAGTTAGGTGCCTTCAACTCCAATTTGTAATGATTCAAAGCAAAATTTATCTTGCAAGTGTTCATGATGATAAAAATCGCATAAATCTCACCAATCTTGGATGGTCTGCAAAGATTATGAGTGCTCCTTCCATCATGACTAAACCATTGAAGAAACTTTATATATGTGAGTATATATATATATATACATATACATCTTTTATCATTTACTTGTTTGTCATTTGACTGCGGCCATACTGGGGCACCACCATGAAGGGTTTTAGTCAAACAAATCAACCCCAGGACTTTTTTTTTAAAGTCTAGTACTTATTCTCTTGGTCTCTTTTGTGAAACCGCTAAGTTACGGGGGTGTAAACACATCAATACCGGTTGTCAAGCATTGGTGCGGGGACAAACACAGACACATAGTCTCACACACACTGTGGCCTCGAAGATATCCTCTGTGGCACATCTGAAATGTGACATGCAGGATCAGGCAATGGACTGCTGTTACTCCCAAGTATAGCTTGAGCTGTACCTTCATAGCCAGTTCGTTTAGCATTACCTTTTTCTGCCAGTTGAATTGTTGAGATCATAGATCTTCACTCACTTATTCTGATGTTGAGGACTTTGGTTATTTTGCTGCGAGGTATGCCTCTCCTTAAAATTTTAGCTGGGACAGTCTTGCTACTAAATCAGCAGTTCAGATTTTTTTCCTGAACATGACTGATCACCTAGGAGTGTCTGAGAAAAAGCTATATGCTGCACATCACTCAGCCTATATATATATATATATATATATATGGATATATAAACAAGGTAGTATCAAAGAGTTCCCATGCTAGTTCTGTAGTGCACCAACAGATGGCAGCACACAGTTGCGTGTGCAAGGACCTTCATGAGGCAGTGTGCTGAGTGACATCACTGTTTACTTCGCACGTTATAAAATTTGTGTTTTTGTGATCACATATATGCTGTAGAGTGCAATTTTGTCATGGACAGGAAAGAACATCGCGTTGAAGTCTGTCAAGATCCCTGTCAGCATGCCACTGATGACCCATCCTTCATGTTGAGGAACATTACTGGTGACGAGAGTTGAGTCTATGGGTGCAACCCTGAGATGAGGCAGCAGTCGTCACAATAGAAGAAGCACGACAGCTGCAGCTCAATCAAGAGCATGCTCATTGGGATTTTTGACATCCGCGATATTGTGCATTGAGAATTCAACCCCCAGGGCCAGACTGTCAATCAAGAATTCTACTGTGACATTTTGGGGCGATTGAGGCAGGACATTTGACGAAACCAACCAGATCTGTGGAGCGCGAAGAATTGGATTCTTCATGACGACAATGCACCCTGTCACCGAGTTCTCCACTCATGAGTTTCTTGTCAAAAACAGTTTCTTGCTAGATTTAGCACCTGCGGACTTCTATTTCTTCTCCAAGAGGAAAATGCAGCTCAAAGATCATCGTTTTAACACCATTGTCGAGATCCAGAGTGAATCACAGTAGGTCCTTGACTTGCTTATGGAAAACAACTTCCAGGCCGGATTCCAAAAGTGGCAGGAATGCTGGGACCGGTGTGTTGCTGCGCAAGGTGACTATTTCGAAGGAGATGATGTTAAAACTTAAGTAAATAAGTTATTTTTTTATTAAACATAACTAGTCTGGGAACTG
>JAOPUL010000839.1:39725649-39735698 GCA_027564515.1 Octopus rubescens | reverse complement strand
TGTTTTCACAGCTACCCTGCATTGGAGAACATATTTCTTCATATATTTTCCATTCACTTCAGCGCATCAAGATGTAAAAGTTTATTTACATAGCTGATCTAATATTTATAAGCTATGTTTATAGCATTAATTTTTGATGGAAAAGTTGTTAGGAGTCAGTTTAGCTTAGTGGTTAGAGCGCTCCACCAGAGTCGAAAGAGATGCTGGTTCGATTCCAGTGGCTGATTCCTGGCAACTTTTTCCATATTCCTAGGATTCTACCCATTTCACTGCTGTTTTCACAGCTACCCTGCGTTGGAGAACATATTTCTTTGTATATATATATATATATATATGTCTGTGTATGTGTGTGTGTGTGTGTGTGTGCCCTTGTCTTGACATCATGTGCTGAGCATCACCATCATACAAGTGATGTTATTTGTTTCCTGTCTTCCATCGTGAAATATTGGTTTCAAATGTTGGTACAAGGCCAGCAATTTCAGGGAAGGGGGTTAAGTCGATTACATCGACCCCAGTGCTCAACTGGTACTTATTTTATCGACCCTGAAAAGATGAAAGGCTAAGTCGAACTTAGAATGTAAAGATGGACAAAATGCTGCTAAGCATTTTGCCCAGCGTGCTAACAATTTTCCCAGCTTGGTGAAATATTACCATGCTTTTTATGTCTAAATGAGATAAGTTGTTACTTATGTTTTAATTTTTTGAACTAATAACCTCATCTATTGAGAAAAAGCATTGTTTGATATTTACATCTACACATCATTTCAATGAGTTTGATCTCTAATCCTTATTAGGTGTCTAATCCAGACTGGATTTAAATGAGGAAACTGTGCTTCTAAACTAGGGTCTATAACACACTTAACTGCTAAGCTACTGATGGATGTAGCTTAGATGTAAATATTTAACACTTTTTGTTTCTAAAAATGTATAGTCTATAAACATATATTATTAAATGCATTGTAGTTATATTGAATGTAGGAGACAAATGGCAAACAAAAGCATTGTTGCAAAAGAAATACACTTTAAAGTTGAGTGGTTGGCCTACTTCGTTGCTGATTGATGGGTATTGCAGAAACAGTAACTTAATCCTGTCAGCTGTGTCCGAGTTGTTTCCAGAAGCAAATGCCTCACCCCAAGTACACGTATAACCTCTCCACTTATGGATATGCCATGAAGGAATGACAAATCAATATATTCACAGCATCCCTGGAACCTCAGAAAATGCCAGATATTGGTTAAGTATGACCATACATATTTGCCTTAGGGTCACTCTTTCCTTCCAAATTTTCTGTAGGAAATTACTCCCTTAACCTTTTCATAAATACTCAATAAATTACCCCACAAAGCAGCAGGGATTTATTATGATAGTTGGTATAGTTTGTGCAGAGCCAGTCCTACTCTCTCATTTTTCAAACTTTCGTTTGTCTGATGGAACAAGTGCCATAAGCCCTGTACTTATCAAAATGCAAGATTTGTATGGAATTACTTCCTCTTAGATGAGTAGCTCAAGAGGTGAAGGGCCTCATCTTTCCTAGGGTTAGGGGTAGCTGTGAGTGATCTTTATTTGGAAACAATTCTGTGACATGATAATTAACACAATACTGGGGCCCTGATAGGTGCTATTACTCTGGGTGAGATTTGACCAGGGAACAAAAGTGGTTAACAGGTGGTTCCACACTCCTCAATACCCTGGAACTTCAGAACCAGGTTGTCACCTCTAGATGTAGTTTAAAGTCATATCCAGGACATTTTAAAGTCGAGTACCCTTAAATATTTCCAAGGTAAATGTTTTTTGCACATCTAAGAATTGACTGGAAAAACTTAATGTTTTAACCTATCTAAGATAATCAAGGGTAAATTTCAAGAACATAAGAACCCATTGGATCATATCTGTACTGAGAAAATGGATGAATCTTTAGATCTTACAAATACATAGATATGCAACTTATATTAAATTACTGCTTTTGTATTATATTAAATAACTGTTTTTCCATACAGTTGTGTAGCAACTTCATTAGCAGCTTCAAGTTTGAATGCATTTCACAATGAATGTGAAATTTCCTCCAGGCAAAGGGTTCTCCATGCCTGTTTTATATGACGAAAATATTTAAGGATATTCAACGACCTTGCCAAAAAACCACAGAGATCTAAGATATAGATTGTATTGAGAAAAAAAAACACTTAGACAAATGTTTATAAGAGATACCAGATAAACAAACAGAAATGCAGTTACGGCCAGTTTTGTCCAGCTCACTGATTTACCAGATGCAAACATGAAAGGAGGGACATGGGAGTGAAATGAATTAAAATATCACCCTAATGTCAATGCCCCATCATGGTCACAGCCACAAGTGAAATTAAAAAAGAAGTATATTCAACACTGAAAGTATGTTTCCCTGCAACAATAGCTGGTTAGTTATTTGGTCTCTGTATTCAACATATCTACATAAACTTTATTTCACTTAGTGAAATGCAATGTTCTTAAGACCAGCTTTTGAACTTAAGACTGTATCATACTGTTTGCATACATTGGCTCAAGGCAACAGATTTAATGTGAAAGGATATATACACAGCAATGAAATCACAGTCATTAGAGCATCAGACAGAATCCTTAGTAGTATTTGTTTGAACTCTCTGTGCCCTGAGTTCAAATCATACCACGGTCAACTTCACCTTTTATCCTTTTAGGGTTGATAAAAAGTACCAATCCAAGGTGGTAAATTGGTAGAAATGGAAGAGCATCAGATTAGATGACTTGCGGTATTTTTTCTGGCTCTTTGCGTTCTGAGTTCAAATCCATCCATCACCTACTTGGTGGTAGACTTAACCCATTGCCCTGTTTAATGCACCACCCAGTACTGTACATGGTTTTAGCAGAGTGCACTCTGTTACAAGCATTTCAGGCCAGGTTTCTGGTTTGAAGATGCATTCCATTCTCCCACCAATCTCAGAGAGAGAAAGAAATAGAAAGAGAGACAGACAGACAGAGAAAGAGAGAGGTCCCTGTAACAGGTTATGAGCACTGTCTTCCCTTTTGACTAAAACATAAAAAAATATAGACAGATTTGGTGGCCTTGGTCTGTGATTGGTGGTGGACATAGCCCTGCCTGCTTACCTCTCTTCAGTCTTCACCAGCCACAACCTCCTTGGTGACACACTCCATGGGTCAGCCATGATGGCTGTTGACCAGTTACCTGAGCCAGCCCTTGCTGCTTGGACCGCTGGGGAGCTAGCGGTCTCACAGATCACGAATGTCCAATGTAACTGAGACGACATCCAAGGTAAGTTCACCCTTGAGTGGTTAGAGGCATCACTCAACCAGCACTGTCTCGCCTGCCTCCATTCCACCTTGCAGCCCCATAGTGGTGATTGGCTCAATGCTTTGCCCTCCTCATCTACCGGTACCCTTCTAGATGATGAGTGCACTCACATTGGGGTGGTCCAGCACCTCAGTTTCCGCATGTGTAAGCCACTACCACTCTGCAGCGGAGTGGTAGTGGACATATTCAGCCTGCAGCCTTAGTGCAAGCCAATTCCCCTGACATGCCACTTTGAATGACATTGTCAGAAGGGGCTTCGACGCGGCCAGCTTCCCATCCCAACTTGAGCTTGCATATCTTGACCATAGGGACAGTAAGCGCCCAGACGGGATAACCGTCTTCCCATTCGAGGGAGGCAGATCCATAATCTGGGACACAACTAGCTGTGACATGTTCTCCAGCACCAACCTTGAGGCTTCTGCCACAAACCCCGGTGTCGTAGCTTGCAATGCGGAGGAGAGGAGGTCCTAAAGTACAGGAGTTTGGCCAGCCACAATCAGTTCGTGCCAGTAGCCATTGAGATGTCTGGTGTCCTTGGTCCTCAAACCACAGCCTTCCTTCACAAAATAGGGTCTGCTGTGGCCTACCAGAGAAATGAGCCCAGCGAGATGGAGTGGTTACTGCAGTGAGTGTCGCTGACCATCCTCCATAGCAACGCCACCGCGGTCATTACCGCGGGGCACGGCTGAATACCCCACTGTCCTGGGACCCATGTCGCCCCTGCTGCCTGTCCCCCACTTTTTTTCTCTACATTTCTTCTTTCTGTTTTTTTTTTCTTTTTCTTTTTTTTCTCCACAATTAATGAAATAAAATCATTGTGACTAATCACATGATTAAGGAAACCCTGCTAAAAGATAAAATTTAATAAAGCAGAGTATCTCACTGGTTTGGTCTTCACAAATCTGGCACTCCACAATCTGGCAACTCCAGTGGTGTGGCTTATTTTGAATCTGTTACCATTAGTTTATTGATCTGCTATGAGGGTGATACTGTTAGTAGTGCTAAGTTGTCAAACTTCATTTACCCTAGCCAAGTGTTTTGCTGATATTTCTGATATTTAGCTGGATTACAGCTCTTCAGAATGTCATCCAAGGGACTAATAAAAAAATATTGTTAAACAACTAAACATTTTCTTGAATGGTTTGAAAATTACTTCATGTGTAAAACTAGAGAACACTGCACCTCTGCTGGCCTTGATCCAAAGTGTAAAATATTTTTGATATTAGATAACTGTTTGGCACACCTCAAAGCAGATCTTTTAATAAAAGACAATGTTTTTGGAATATAACTCCCTGCTAACTCCACCTCTGTGATTCATCCCTGTAACCAGGGCATACTTTTTTCATTGAAATCTAAATACTGTTTACATAATATTTAGATTCCAATGACTCCTTAGGGACCAGTTTTTGTTTACTGGCATTTTTTCATCATCTGATAATGGCCTTGTTCCAAGTTTACCTGATTTAAGAGATTTAACCTGTATTTATTTTATTGATTCTAAGAGATGATCAATAAAGAAGACACTAATGGGATTTGAACTAATAAAACTGAAGAACAAAGATTAAGCTCATTAAAATCTTTAATCAGTTGTCCTACTATTTCTGTTATTCTATTCATTTTTCAAACGTATATAATATTAAGACTGGGTCCATTTTGATCAGGGGCATTTAGAAATATGAAACCCTTCTAGTAATGATGATTTCAAATTTTGGCACAAGGCCAGCAGGTTCGGGGGAGGAGGTAAGTCGATTACATTGACCCCCAGTGTTCAACTGGTACTTATTTTATCAACCCCCAAAAGGATGAACGGTAATGTCGACCTCGGTGGAATTTGAACTCAGAACATGAAGATGGCCAAAATGCAATTAAGCATTTTGCCCAGCATGCTAACGATTCAGCCAGCTTGCCACTTTAATCCTTCTAGTAATAATCCTTTCTATACTAGGCATGAAGGCCTGAAATATTTGGAGGAGGGGAGTAGTCGATTTTATCAACCCCAGTTCGTAACTGGTACTCACTTTATCGACCCCAGAAGGATGAAAGGCAAATTCAACCCCGGCGGCATTTGAACTCAGAACGTAAAGTTGCAAAAATTGCCGTTAAGCATTCTGCCCGGCATGCTAACGATTCTGCCAGCTCACCATAATAATAATAATAATAATAATATTGAAAAACGAATACTAAATATGATTATAGAGGACAAAAGATCATAGATTTTGCAATACCATATGATAACGGAATGGATACCGAAGAAATTGAGAAATATCAGAACCTAAACAGAGAGTTGAAGAGACTGTAGAAGACTAAAACAAAAATTATTTCTGTGGTAATTGGTGCAACTGGCACAACACCCAAAATGCTATCTGAGAGACTGAAGGATATGGGAACTTAGAATTGCATTATTGACCTAAGAAAAGTACAATCTTGTATTCTACAAGAAACCTAAGAAAGATTTTTGAGATTTGAGGAGACTTGTTGTCACCAAACCTCAAGACAACATAATGCCTTTGCTCTTATCTTACACATTCACACATATATATCTTTCCTCCTATGTGTGGCATTGAAGTCAATTCAGAGATAATTTGTTGAGTTTCATATGATAGATTCTTTAAATTTGAAAGTCAATTAGAAAGTTTCCCTTTGAACATTTCTCACAAATATCTGGTATCTGATCCCCATGAACAATTGCTCTCAGATTATGTAGGTATGCCAAACACGATGTCTTATCATAGTCATGAAGGATCTTTGGAGTGTTTCTGTTGATCACTAAAAAATATTTTTATTGTTCACAGAATAATTGTTAATCATACATTGTCCATGCTTTTGAAACTTAGGTAAACTACACCTACAGATGGTGAAGATGCATGGTAGTGAAGCATAGGCACTAATTGCAGAGGTTGAGCAAAAGGCTGGAGAGAACTGAAGTAAATATACTTTTTCCCCTACCGATTCCCTGCTTCGCTATATTCACTTTGACTTTCTTCTATTGCTTTATAGACATTACCTTATCTCCACTGTACACCCCCAATGCACTAGCTTTTCTCAAATATTAACTCATCACATAACAGTATTTAGTTGTGATATTAATATTTTCAGTTCCAATCTTGCAGTGGTTTGATTTGCATCTCATTTCCTTAGAGGTTAATAAAATATTTAACAATCATGCGCCACAATCAATTCATTTAACTGTAGACATCTACTATGAATTTCATGGTCTCATACCAATGTAAGACATCAATATTGATTCAACATGAAAGATAATGTAAGCTATCTCTCGTCTGGTTTCAGTTTCAGAGCAAGACATGTCATATCACTAGTGATTCAATCAATTACATCATCTTTTTATAAAAACTGGTCTTGTGCCGAACCAAAAGGAAACCATATAGACTAGAAGAAGCAAGTACTTTTGAACACATATATGCTTCTACCAAGTAAAAAGTATGAACCAGCTTTCATTTCCAGTTGAAGTATGTTCATAACACCTACCAACATCACTCATACTCAGAGAATACCGTAATATTTAGTCCTCTTTAGAAAAGTGAAACTTATCTTAAGCAGAGAAACTGATATTAAATCAGGAATATTTCATGTTGAGAGCTTGGATGGTGAATACAGAAAGAGACTTAACAATCAAATTAAAGATTAGGGTTCTATATCCCTTTCACTATGACTGTTACTATATCCATGGCCTAAGTTGCTCTCAATGACTGAGATCCCTAACATATAGTGCATGTTATGTAGTTTACTGATGCAGGGGAATGTAGTTTATGTAGTTTACTGATTGAGGGGAATCAATGAGTAAACCATTAGCTTGAAATTCTCAGTTCAGTTCAAATGGCAAAAAAATGTTGACTTCAATATCAAGAGACAATTTTTGCCTCATCCACTTTAAAATTATGGCAACCAAAAAGAAGTGCTGGCCATAAAGAATCTTAATATTTTGAAAAGGATTAACATTATAGCTTCAATACATTTTAATTATATTCTTAATTCATTTTTTTTTTTTGTGTAGTTGTCATGAATTAAGATTTTTTAAAGTTTATTCCCCTGAAACATTTCTTAAGATTATTCAAGTTATCACGAGGTCCAATTAAAAAATTAAATATATTTAAGATATTTAAAAAATATATATTTAAGCGTTTTTTTTAGTCACAATGCAAAACAACAGGTAAAAGATTTCTATAATTGTGATATAGTTCCCTGATAAACATTTCTTTATGGAATTCTGATTTCCAGAAAATATGAAACATTTCAAACACCATGATAGTTCTTCGTATTTCTTTTCATTTGCTATATCCTAACAATTCTTGAGAATACAATCTAAATCTCAACTTTATTGATACAAGATGTTTCACTATTGACATAGTTATTAGAGACATACTTTCAGAAAAGTTTACAAAATATCTTTATAGAATTTTCTTCAAGTAAGTAAATTGTCATTTTATCCATCAATAAATACAAATCAAAATCAATCTTCTATTATTTCTGATGTAGCTTTCACATCTTTTGTTAGTTTGCCACTACTACTACTTTTGGTAATGTGTCTTGTTTCTTTTTTTCTTTTTCTCTTTTTTGTCTTTCATAGTCAATAGTGATTTGAAGATCTTCACACTTTGGGGCAAGATGATATTCAAGATACTTTCATAGAGACTTTATTGGCTGAATCTCTTTATATTATTTTTGAACACTTGATGTTTCAGGTAGTTGTGACTTTAGTCATCACAAGGCATAGCACCATAATTCAATACCTTCATCTTATGCATAAACCACAAGAGTATACTGTTATTATTTCTTACACTATTTCCAAAGCATTGCTATTCTTTGGGTAACTCTGCATAAAGTCCAGAGGGAAATGTAGTTGTTTATCATCACTTGAATCACTGGACAAAAATCATAAAGTGAGTTTAGATTATATAATTTCAAACCCTAAGGGAGTAATGTCTGTAGTGAATCTATCTCTTTTTATAGCCATGTATACTGTTTTATTGAGTGAGTGTAATGATTATAAGTATATTTGATGATACTTTTGTTTAGTTATATATGTCCTGCTATAGAAAGAATGAAAGCTTTTCTATGCATTCATTCTTTCATAACAATTTGAATACATGTACACATGCATAAATATATGAATGCAGCTTTAATCAAATCTCATAAGTATCTGTTGTTTTAAATAAACTAGAATTTTACAGAATAAATACATAGAGAACCAGTACAAATTTCATTACTGTATATAAAGAATGGATTTGGAAAAGATATTTCCTTATATTCATTTAGATAAGAGAAAAGTAAATTTTCTATCCTAATCAAAAATAATGTTATCTTTAAAAAGCATTTGTCATCTAAATCTCTAAGAAATACAAAGTAAAATTATATATAAGTTGGCTTTATTTGCTGTATCCAACTTAGAAGAACAACTGAAAAAGAAACATCCCCTTTATATAGATAGATTATTTTCAGATTATTGAGGGTTTTTCTTTGCATTTTTAACATTTCATTCTGTTTCACAATATTCTTTACTTTGTTATCTTTAGGTAGAGAAATTGGATTTATTTAATTGGATTTAAATTTTTACTATTAAATTTTGCAGAAAAATGTTGCTCTTCAAATTATATTTCATTAATGCTGATATGTGAAAACGGTACGTTAACATTAGAATGCTAATTTCATGTTGAAGTAAGTCTGTCTTCAACTGATTTCATCTCAGATTCAAAGGCTAAAGAATAGTTAGCCTTAAAATTCCATAAAAATTAAAAGCTGTTATCTGTTAACAGAATCGGTTACATAAGAATATTTAGGTTTAATACTAATATTTGACAGCTTAAGTATTACCCTGTTCAGTAGAATTCAAAATTAAATTGAAAATATACAGCTTCAGAAAGAGACACAAAAAGTAGTTTTTCAAAATTCAAGGATTATTTAAAAGATTCTGAAACACTAAGTTCAAAGTTGTAACCGTATTGTCAAAAATAAAACCCCTCAGCCCCCACCTCCCCACACGACATTCTATAGTAAATTAATTGAAAAAAATTTAAAATATAGAATAGTCACCCTTGCTTTTCATGACCAGATTAAGTAGTTAAGTTACTTATGTCTTTCTCATCCTTAATGATTTTCTTAATTAGTTTTAAATAATCGAAATTTTTGGGCTAACTATTCTATGTCAACACCTAATATACTTGTATATTTTTTCATCCTTGACTATTTTCCTTCAGTCACAATTTCAAGATACCACAACATTCAATGCTCATAAATAAACAGCCTATAACCTATCTGGTCATTTAAGATCTGGAAACACAGTAAGCCTATGCTTTGCTGATGAGATTTAATAGAACTGAAACATGTCTGAAGTTGTCAGCATATTGTCAAAGATCAGATTCACTACCCCACTGTATTCTATATTTCATCAGTATCAAGCTCAATTATTGAATAGTCCACCCTGCCATTCTTGACCGGAAGAAGCCATTAAGATAATGATTTTTTTCCCCTTATCACTGAGGATGTAAGTTTCATTAATAAAAAATCTTAACACAATATATTCAAATACACTAGTGCTCACAAACAGCAGATATCTGTAGTATTTTTCTTATCCTCATCTTTATATTATAATAATGTAAATAGTTAAGAAGACTATATATATAATATATATAAAATATAGAATAAAATAGAAGATGAAAATGGATGGTATTTGGTATTATTTATTCTCCATTACAAATGTTTCATTATCCAATA
>JAOPUL010000839.1:39599509-39612547 GCA_027564515.1 Octopus rubescens | reverse complement strand
GTCGATGTAATCGACTAACCCCCTCCCCCAAAATGGCTGGCCTTGTGCCTAAATCAGAAACCATTATTATTATTATTTTCTTTTTCCTCCAGATTCTATTTCAATCTCAATTTGTTGATCATGTGTGTGTATGTGTGTGTGTGTATGTGTGTGTGCATGTGTATTTGTAACATATATGTAAACACAAACATATGCACACATACACACATGTGCATTCAGTGTTGTCTGTGCAGTTAATAACCCACAGAGTTGGACATTATCATTCAGGGGTTTAGCTGTGGATATCCTATTGTTATTGTAAGCATTATGTTGTAAGATTCTGGGTTTAAAACGTTGGTCTCATTATAAAAAGCAGTAGAAAGATTTAGGCTGCTACAAAACAAATAGAAAATCTTTGTTTAGGACAACAAGCAGTATCAACAACTTCAACATGAGACACACTCTTTACCCTTATGAAAACACTTTAACCAAATAAACCAAATAAAATTACACAAATATGAGATGGCATATATGTCCCTTCTACATAAACCATAACTTCAGTATCTTTCATTCCTAAAAACACACTAAAGATGCAGTAGAGAAAAATCAGTAAAAAAACAAACAAAAAAAACTCAGAAGCTATATAGGTGCAGAAAAGGTTGTGTGGTTAAGAAGTTCACTTCTGAAACAAGTGGCTTCAAGTTCATTCCACAGTGTGGCATCTCAGGTAAGTAGTTTTTACTACAGCCTCAAGCTGACCAGTAGCTTGTTAGTGAAAATGATAGGTGGAAACTCACATTGTAGAAGAGTAGGGTGGAGTTGGAAAGAGGGATAAAATAGTGGTGAAGTGTCAGGGTGGACTCTGAAGACAGTGAATAGAAGTGAATGGTGCCAGAAAGACAGGGAGTGAGGATGGGTAGAGGCTGTAAGAGTATATGAGAAAAGTGAAGGATGGTTAGAGATGGTGAATTGGTGAGGGGACAAATATAATGAAGAACAAGGGTTGAGAAGAGGTTCATGATAAAAAGATGGAGGGAAGGTAGAAAAGAGATTAGGTAGGGTTGATGGTGGAGGCATTGAATGGTGGACAGGTGTGGAGGGCTGGCTGATGATACATATGTGATAGGGGACAGTAGGTGATGACTGACAGTATAGAAGGAGGTGAGAAGTAGCAGAATAGTAATAAGACAAGAGACAAGGGAAGGATGAGAGTGAGGAGAGAGACAGACATAGTGCTGGAGGAGAGTGAGAGATGTATGGTGGTTGAAAAGGAGAGACAATTTGGTAGCACAGAAGGGTAATCAATGTAAAATATGTGTAGAGAGGGACAATATTAAGAATTAAGGATGGATGACTAGTGAAGTGATTCTGGAAAATGAGAAAGACACGTATAAAGCACTGGTGCTGTGCCATGTAAAAGGCACCCAGTACATTCTGTAAAGTGGTTGGCATTAGAAAGAGCATCCAGCCGTAGAAACCATGCCAAAACAGACAAATGGAGCCTGGAGCAGATCTCCAATGCCAGCTGCTGTCAAATCATCTAACCCATACCAGCATGAAAAATGGATTATAAAACCCTCCCAATTTGATGACATTGCTCGGGCTGTCTATTTTAAATCAATATTCATGATTCGTCATAGCTGTCTCATCATATATATACATGTAACTTGTCTACTTGAGCTTTATAAATTGTTCAGGTTTCAGCTCCAAACAGCAGGGAAGAAAGCACTATAACCAGGTACACCTTACATTTGACACGTATACATAGGACTCTGCATTCACAGCCCATGTCTACCTACCATGTAGCATTGCAGTTCATACACAAGTATCATACAATCTCTCTTTGACTCTGAGAGAGAAACCTTGTTACCAACAGAAGTAAAAGCTCTCTGAACTTTCTCCAGTCTGTTTTTTTTTCTAGTAACTATTCTTTCACAACATCCTCCTACACTGCAAATTAGGTCATCTAGGTAACAGAAACTATGTACTACCTCTATGGATCCTACTGGGTATTTGAGAAAGTCCATTTCCCATATGCTCTTAGTGCTTATTGTTCCTGAGCATCTGCTACATACAAAGCTGCTTTCTCTCTTGACCTGCCTTTGATACCACTGCATACATATATATGCATATATATGTAGTAGTGAGGTTGGGGGGGGGGGGCATGCAATGTGCTGTAACAGCATGTTGTTGCATCCACCATTTGTTGTGATTTCCTACTCCTGGTCGATGACACCTTTGTACCACTCAGGTGACAACCCTCCAATCCATGGGTCTGTTGGGGTAGTCATTTCTGGGGAGGGTTTTACGAGGTCAGAGTGCAACTCCTACCACAACTTCTTTTCACCACTTTTTATGACACCCAGAGGAAATGTTGGGTATATTCTTTGACAGGCCGGTCCCCACACAGCACACATATATATTTGCATATATGTGTGTGTGTGTGTGTGTGTGTGTGTGTGTGTATTTATCTTTCATCTTTTATCTTTTACTTGTTTCAGTCATTAGACTGCAGCCTTGCTGGAGCACCACCTTAAAGAATTTTAGTCAAATGAATTGACCCCTTATATTTTTAAGCCTGGTACTTATTCTATCAGTTTATGCATCTATATGTATGTATGTATGTATATATATGTGTGTGTGTGTGTGCATGCAAGTGCCTGTGTGTATATATATATATGCACATATGTGCACATACATATGCATATATATATATATATGCATACACACACACATAAATATACATACAGACCTATATTCCCCTCACCATCAAAAGAAGGTGATGAGTCAAACAAGTTGTCAGCTATAGAAACATGTCATCATACCCTTTGACAGTTTAGTGAACTACTGTATGATTAAAGTTGTTGATACAATTAATCTATAAACACACACACACACACACACACACACACACACACAGTCCACATTTATTATTCTATTGTAGCATAGGTTTCGTGGTTATTCAAATCAGTATCTATAAGGAAAGGGTGAGTGAATATATTATTGCCTTCCTTTCCTTCCTTTTGTAAACCAGTGGTTCCTAAACATTTTAATTTTATTTATGGCAGCCTCTAGAGTAAATAAAAATATTGTGGTTCCTTATATGCATAATTTCAAAAAACATATTATTCGGCCCAGGTCAACCATAGTCGAGCAGATCTATGATCAAAAGTATTCACCCCATGACCATCCTGTATGTTTAGAGATATCAGGACTATATTATCTTATGTATCTTTCACAGCACAACTAGCTATATCCAGCAACAGACCATTAGGAAACTACTGCCTTGAAGCATTAGTAACAGAAATTAAATGAAATGACTAAAATCTGGAAAGCAAAGCTTGGGCACTAGATTAAGTAAATCAAGAGACAGATTCTACTTTAACCCTTTAGTATTTAAACCAGCCATATCCAGCCCAAATATTCTATTTGTTTTATGTTCAAACTGGCCAGTTCTGGCCTCTCACACCTACCCTACAATGTCATTCTAAAAATATACAATCACATCATTGATATTTCGAAGCTTCAATATGAATTCAAAACAATGTGAATAAATAAACATTGCATTTGACAGAGTAATCTGAATGTTAAATGGTTAAGGTACTCTTCTTTCATTAATTTCTTTTGATTAGAAACATACTGTGCCAGTATATAACTAGTACTTATTTTATTGATTACAACATTCATAAGAGGCAAAGTTGATTTTAGATGGATCTGAAATCCTAGCTAAAACTCAACTCAGCCATATTGGCTGACTCTTTTATATAGCAATTCTTTTTGAATAGGCAAAAGCCCAATTTTCTTTTATAGGAAAAGATATATATCGTCAATTGAAATGACCCTAGTATCTTCTTGATACCTACTTTAGTGATTCCGAGAAAGTTAGCACTGGTGGAATTTGATCCAAGAATAATAAGATATAAGTTACATACACAGAGTCTAAGATTTTAATGTCTGGGCCATCTCTCTAATTGTTCCACCAAGATGTTTTAAGTAAATGGACTTATATAATTTACCTTAAAAGCATAACACCAAATATAGTAACGAGTGTAAAGAGTACAACACCAATACAGTAAAGAGTTTAACTGTATGATGAGGTAGGTTACTAAGTCAACCACTTTAACTACACAACTCCCACTTCTTGGACTAGCGGAAAACAAAAAAATCGGAAATTAAAGAAAATTACAGGAAGAATTTTATATTCAGTACTAGCTGACTTTCCTTGTCAACATGTGTTTATTCAGTTTTAGATTGTCATTGACAGGTTGTACACATAACACATTAGTAGTTTACTCTCACAGACTTTACAACAGATTGTATCTTCACTGTTGACTCATCTTAAAATATTTGTACTAACACAGTGGCAGTGCGAACATTTGATGCTGTGATAAAAACCACTTATGAAGAATAAACACATTAATTTGTATTGACAGATATACTTGTGCTCTAATGTCTGTTCATACACATGCTCTTGAATAAGTATATGCCAAAACATTGGTAAACACAAGCATAGATGCACAAGTACATATGAACCTGTGTAAATACACATGAATACACTTACACATGCAAATGTTTTTAAATAAGCTTACACATACACATCCTGAATTATTTCCATAAAGGAGTTGGAATAATTTGATTTGATTTTGCAATCAGTAGTATACACCTATGGTTAGTTAATCTCATTGATGTCTTAAGATGAGCAAAGAAAAGGGTTTTGCTGTATTCATGATTTACCCAGCAAGATGCAAATGATAAAACACAATCAAGTGGTTCCATGTTAAACACTTCCACAAAAATGTGTATTTACTCAACTCATGACAACATTTGCTTTTAACAAACATAACCACAGAAAAACAAGTTAAAAGATCTAAAGGCACTTTCATAGTAATCACAAAAAAAAAACAAATAAATTAATTTAATAAAAAAGTTATTTTGTGTTAAAAAATTAAAATTCATAAAAAATTTAAGCTTTTATTAACATTAAAAAATTAAAAGAGGGAATAAGTGCCTCCTGCTTCCCACTGGCAACATATAGTGAAGTGATGATTGATAAAAAAAAAAACCCAAAAAAACAGGGATAATAACATTTCAAAATTATCAAAATTCAGACAGTTCTGGGGTTATAAAAAATATTTCATTCATACAGGTCTGTGAAGTAATCAAAACAGAAGAATGTAACTTGTGTTGAAATTCTCTTGTAAAAACGTTAAAGCTGGAGCCCGATATTTCAAAGGTTGCTAACCCTCAGTATGTCATATGATCTCCATGATATCATGTAACTGATTACAACAATATATTCCATTCAGTTTAGATTTTGGTAAAGACTTGATAGCAACAACATCATGAAGAAACACAGTTAAATCTCAATGTATTGTATTTATCAGTGCATAGATCACATCACAGTATATCATGTCTTACATTGTTCAGGAGTATTCTTCCCAACTAACATTTTGATATATATTTTTAAAGGAAAAATAAAAATGTCAAATCTTTTATACTAGTATTTAAGGTAAACAATGAGCTGATGTGTTTGATTGCAGATACTAAGACAAAAAAATTAAGGAGGATTATTTGGCAGTTCAATGAACCTGAAAAAGTAAAATCAGTAAGAAGGCAACTGGAAAGGTATGTAATATGAGAGGGCCCTGTCACCCAATACAATGATGGAAAATGCTATTAGTGAGGAAAGAATAACAACAAGCCTTTAAATCCAAGAGGAGGGTGAAGATAACCATAGGATCAATTGTAATAAGATATATGCGATTAGCTTGAAATATGATTCTTTTATTGATATTGAGAGGAGCTGTGGTACAAATGCCTTGCAGGACACCTGTGTTGTAAGTTTTGCGTCTATATCCTGTTGTAGATGGTAGGGTTTTCTCTTAAGGCAAGAAATGTAACTATGTTTGCCCCAAAAAAGAATGTCTCATTAAAAAAAAATCAATATTGATTTTTTTTTTTTACCTAAGCACTAGAATGGAATAGGAACTTGTGATATCTATGCCATTCCTTAGGGTATTAGTGATTTAAATGAAAAAGTAGCTAATGTGGTGAACCTAAACTGTGTCATGAACTTGAACTGCCACAAGTTCACTTCTTATTCTGCTAAAGAAATCAATGCTAATAATATAACTTTGAACATTTTAAAACTCTATTTGCATTATAAGGTGCATGCTTAATTAAGTAATCAATATTGTCAATATGATTTTTGTCCTATTCTTAGAAACATCATAAGAAGAAAAAATTATAAAGGAATTAAATAATTTGAACAAGGAAAATACTCATTCAGGCAAATTGTTCCAGTAACAAAATGTCAGGTTTTAAAAAAGTGTAAAAAAAAAAAGACAATACACACAAATAATTGTGAAATTGGTGTTCTTCCTAAACAGTACTATTAAAAATAATTTTGATTATATATCTCAAATTCTGAGTCAAATTATCCCAATAATTAAACTTTTCTGTATTATTAACCACATCAACTGTGTTTCTATTTACACAATATTTCAATGAATTTAATCTCCGATTGTTGTCATGTATCCTATAGCTGATAATATACATTGTCCCAGGTTGATTCGAACTTGGAATCAGTATTAACATCCCTAATCTACCAAACCATGAGTAAATGAAGAATTTTTTATATGTCTTAAAGATAACCAAGAAAAATTTTTCAGTAATGGCAGATATATATTGAACTAAAATCAGTGCTGATTTTTCAGATTGGGTTATCATTATGAGCTACATGGACTGCCTTCTGAGTTTCCACTGTGATTATTTATAATGGAAATTTCTTTTCATAATGGTATATGACCTTTTTGGCACCACTCCTGATTTTGATATTTCCTCTTCCATTAAAGCTTTTCAAAGTATCAAAATGAGGAACGACTGAATACATAGGATGTAGAAAAGAAAACCACACATTATTATGGTAAGTAAGATCAATTACAGATAGGGAACCACATTGGAAATTTGGAAAAAAGATCAAAAATGTAATACATATAGCTCTCACCAATAACCCAATAAAGAAAATAAGAACTGACCCCAGCTCAACATAGATGCCATTGTAGAAAAAATAATAATTCTACATACACCAATGATTTAACAAATGCTTCTTGGGTCCGTTATTCATATTAGGATGTTAACACTATTTGTTTTAAAAAAATACAGGTTCTAGCTCAGATCCAACCTGGAAGAATCTTATATATCATAATTGTTGATAAAACTGATTAAAATGCATGCATGAAAACAAAAATGTAGATAATAGTCTGAAAAAAGTTTAATTACAGATTAGTTTTGTTTAGATATCTCCCTTCTAAATAGTTTGACGAAAGGAATATTGTAAGCAATTGTTACTGCATTTCATATTGCAAATATTACATTGAAATAATGATGGAAGTAACAGAGTTAGATTGTGTTTTAAATGGATGAGTTTAGCAAATTTCATTATTATTAGACTTCGTTCCAATTGAGAGTCAGCAGAAAAATGATTCCCTATATTCTGGTGAATGGAATCTAAAATAGCAGAAATTCTGGAACAAAACTGATATGGTGTGAAAAAGTCTATTATTCTGGTAAGATAACTTCTCAAACAATGGTGCCACGACTGGCACTCTCAGTCCACTCTGTCATTAAATGTTTACCTAACCATTAAAACAAAAGCAGTCAAACATTTTAGAAATAAACCAAAATTCAAAGAACATGTATTGCTTGAATATTTAGAAATAACTCTTTGAATAAAGTTACATTTCGTTTTTGAAATTCACTTCAACAATTTTGGTAATTTATCTAAGATTGACAATATATATTTTAATATTTGCAAAGGAAATATCTTGGAAAAATCTCTTCTGTTTTTCAACAGATATTAATAGATATATATATATGAATAACTGACCCAAGAAGCATTTATTAAACCTGGTGAAATAAAGATTCCACTCTGACCCCAGCCATCACAGCCTCCTCTACTTTTCCATCACCTTATCAGTAAGGGATATTTTAGCTTCTTCATGACAGATTTATGGTTGAGCCTGTGACAGTGGAGACCTCTGGTGGTCTACGCCATCCCCCCCCCCGACCTATCAGGGGGCAGAGATGGCTGCCTGCAAGTGCGAGCTCTATGAGTCAGAGTGGCTATTCCAGCAAACCTCCCTCGCCAGCCTCTGGGGCAACACCTTTTCCATTTTGTCTGCTGAGACCATGAGGCAGTCTGACTTCGAGGCTGTTGTTGTTTAATCCCAGATCAGCCCTGATAGCAACAACAATTAATATATGATTAAAAGTAATTCCAACCATGAGCGATCCTGTTTTATAGAACAACAGTGCTACACTGTACAACATATCCCTGCATATAATCTCAAATATTTAAGGTAATCCAGATTTGTGACAATATTGACCAGGAAAATCTTCATCCCTTAATGTAGCAGCCAAATTTCCTGCCAACTTTAATATAAATATTCCATTTTTATTTTCTTCTAAATATTAGGATGTCACACCCTACAATAAAAACAGGATGAGTATGACTTGAACTGAACCCAGATATAATAGACATTTTATCTTTGCATGTCCTGGTTGCAGGATTCCTTAACTACTCAGAGGCACTTAGTCCAATATAAATTATACCATAAAGCCTGCCTCATATGAATTGATCAGGACTGCACATGGCAATCCTTAATAGTCTCATGATACTTTCATTTAGAATTATGATCATAACGTTATTCTCTCCTTTAAACAGGAAATTCACATGTCAAATTTTAAATGAAGCCATGAACATTCTACTTTCGTTAACTAAGATCCAAATGTAGAAACAGGATTCTCCTCTCCTCTTCTCTCAAACTATAACCCCAGAACAATTACTAGTATTTACTTTATTGACCTTGATGGGAGAAAAGGTCACATTGACATCTAAAAGATTTTCAACTAAAAACGAAAAAGTATTGAACTATTAACTCTCTCTTTTGCTTTCACCCTCTTTAGTGAAGACACATGGCTTAGTGATTAGGGGTATTCAGCTCACGACCATAAAGTCATGAGTTCTATTCCTGGCTGTATGTTGGGTCCTGAGCAAAACACTTTATTTCACGTTGCTCCAGTCCACTCAGCTGGCAAAAATGAGTACTACCTGTATCTCAAAGGTCCAACCTTGTCACATTCTGTATCACACTGAATCTCCCTGAGAACTACGTCAAAGGTATGCATATCTATTGAGTGTTCAGTCACTTGCACGTTAATTTCACGAGCAGGCTGTTCCGTTGATCAGATCAACTGGAACCTTCATCGTCGTAATCAATGGAGTGTCACTTACCCCCACCCCTCTCTTTCTCACACACATTATACAGATAATTCCATATTTTTACTGTTTCCCTTTAAATTATCTTGGTGAGGGTTCTAGGTCAGTACTGGAGCGTGGACGCTTCTACTCTAATTTTGTTAATTGCTGTACAGTATAAGCTATGTTTCAAGTGAGTTAAGTTCATGATGAGAGTCCATTTTCCAGCTGTAGCCATTTTACTTCACTTATGTTAGCAAATGGTATTGGGAAAAGCATGCATGCCACAACTTCCATTCATCTCCCAAAATAAGACATTTGTGCCTTTTCAAAAAACATTTTATTTATCTTAAACAAGAATGACAAATAGAGTTAATTAGTTTACTTTTCCTAATGAACAATATCTATTGTTGGGTGATTAGTCTGTCTGACATATAGGTGTATCTTTTAGAAATGCTACCCTAGAGAGATTTTCTATTAAAGACTTCAGTCCAACACTGAAATCTTATGAAACCCTCATTAATTCTAGCGTACCTTCCCAGTGACAACTCTCAGTGCAGTGTCATTGATGGGATAAAGACTGTAGAACCCTTCAGTCAGTAGACTCTTAACACTTTCGTGGAGCTAGTTTAAGATTTTATTTTATTATTGAACACTATAAAGCAGTGAGCTGGCAGAATTGTTAGCATGCTGAACAAAATGCTCAGCGGCATTTCTTCTGGCTTTACTTTCTGAGTTCAAATTTTGCTGAGATTGAATTTGCCTTTCATCCTTTTGAAGTTGATGAAATAAGTACCTGTCAGACACGGGCATGTGTAATCAACTAGCCCCCTTCCTCAAAATGTCAGGCCTTTGTGTCTATAGTACAGTGTTTCTCAACCATTTTTTACATATGGACCCCTTTGATTCCTATTTTACTCGGATGGACCTTTCTAGCCATTTGACGTTTAAAAAAATCATATTATATTTTTATAATTAAATAATATTAGGAATTGTATTAAAAAAATTGTTAAAATATTTTGTTTATTGTAGAAGTATAACCAATTTATTGTAGATAAATTTTAATGGCAAAATCTTATATGAACCCCCAAGGGCCATATAAACCCCAAAGGTCATATGGACCCTGGTTGAGAACCACTGCTTAGTAGAAAGGATTATTAAACACTGTGAACAGGAGTCACTTGTGCTATATTTCTGGCAAAAAGGCAAAAACATCAGTTAATGCTTTTCAAACACTCTTTTCATCTGTCTTAGTCAATCAAACCCATCAATATAAATTTTTTAAAAATTCAAGAAATGTCCAAGAAAAAACCCCACAAAAAACATACCTAGGGATGCTGAAAATCCCACTGAATTTGAGTGACAATAACACCGACTAACTTAATCTGTCAATAGGTACAAGGAATAGGCACAGTTCTAGCACTGTAAGCCATGGTAACATTTTAAAATTGATGTGTTTTGCTAAACTGTAAGAGTGCATCAAATTCTCTTATAAGCATAATGCAGAGAGGAGGAGGACAAGAGACAACTTCCACTGTCTTATATGAGGATGAAGAGGATGAAAGAGGATGTTTCACTGACAACCCAATGGGTTATGAAGTGTAGTCATGTCCTATATACACTTTAAACTAGATTTTTTTTAGACGGGCAGATCAAACTGAATATTGGGAAGTGGGGTGGCAGATCAAACATTTAGTAGAGGTTATCTTCTTGGCTCTAGATTCCTCAATGGTTCAATTAATGTATTGTTTTATCCTACATTAATGCAATGACTTTTCCCTTTTAGTTCTTAAAAGAATAACAAGGGTTGACTATCGCTGTTTCAAAGTCATTAAATTTTAGCAGCTGGGTATACATCAATTTGCTTACATTTGATTTCACACAACAGGAGTTTTACTACTAAATAAATACATTAGATTTAATGAGAAACTAAAACACTGATCTTCTGTGTAACCAGCAGCCTAAGAGCTACATTCCAAGGAAATATCAAACATAACAACATTAAATGCTAACACAGTTACTCACCCCCACCACCAGTGCCAATAGAAACAGGAAAAAAAAAACTGAGTCAATTCTCATAATATATATGAGGTCAACAGAATCAGAAAAAAAAACATAGTTCTCTAACAATGACTCATTGTAAGCAACTCTTCAGAAAAATTAGACAAACATTCAATTAAAAATAGAATTATAAAAACAAAAAAGGATTAAAAAAAGATACCTATATTCCATTTATTGTTACAGATATTCAGTAAGATATCATCTTTGCAATCAAAGCAACAGAAAAATTAATGTAATGAACAAGAAATGCTATCTCTCTGTATAAACAGTCAAAACTTTCAGAACTTTTAGAAATGTTTTCATATTTTGTTAATTTATAATATTTATATTGATTGCTAATGGAACTTGTTAACACAAATATTATTTAATTATCCATATCATATTGGAATCCATCCATGTATTGTACAGTTTTATGCCTTCTGTCCATCCATTTCAAGTTTGTGTCATCTCATTTGGGAGGGCCAACATTCTAATAGCTAACCTCATTATATATTCTTTGGTTTATCTCAAGTCAAAGTATTGCTCATTATCACTGCCCAACCTTTTTTGAGTCAGCACATATCATATTTCTATAGCAGCATGATGGACTCTTCTGTACATGTCACTTAATTTATTGATGAGAGATTAATTAACAAGAAATAATGCTTTCAGTTTGAAAGCTAATTCAGGTCAGCAATTTTAAGAAATGATTATGGCATGCTTTCTGTGATTTTGTAAAAATCATAGAAAACAACAACAGCAACAGTAGCAGCAGCAGCAGTAACAACAACAAAAACATCAACAATTAAATTATAATAATTCTTTCAAGGTCAGAATTGTGAGGGGAGGGGAAGTTGATTACATTAACTCCAATACTTGACTGGTACTTTATTTTATTGAGCCCAAAAGAATGAAAGGCAAAGTTGACCTTGGCGGTATTTAAACCTAGATACACGTGTACCATACAAAGTATATCTTAATTAGCCTATATGGCATTTATCCACAGAGAGTGCCCTACAACTATTTCAGTTGATGGCTATGACCCCTTTATCTTTTTGTCATGGTGAATGAAATATACAGAATGAGTAAATCTTGAATATACGGATATATTTACCCAAGAATATTCTCTGGGGATATCATAATGTTTTGACATCTGTTTGTCTCTTCAGCCAGTGTTAATAAAGACATACCTGTTCTATTGCACTATAAATAGTAATCAGCCATGAGGGAGTATATATATAAAGTAACATGGGGCAAACAAAGGGAACAGAGCCAATGCTTTCAGATATAATTGAAAAACATTAGTACTATATCTTCTTCCAGAGCTGATGATTCACTCCTTTGCTACTCAGAGTTTTTCTCTGAGTAGCCACAGAAAAATTAATCTTCCTGTTGATTGGTTGTTGTTGCCTAAAAGATTGTATAAACTGAGTGATGATGGGCAAATCAACAGCTTCAAATTGGTAAACTCTACTGAAGTATCGAGTACCTTTTCTGTATCCAAATGGAAACTGAAAGAAGCCTCACCTATATATATATATATATATACAATTATGTATCCAAATGTGTATGTAAACATGTATGTAACAATAACATCATAGTAATCACAGAAAAAAAAAAAAAAAGGAGACAGAGAGACATACACTACAATATTCACTTTTACTTTACTCTTATTTTGTAAAAATAATAGCGATTATAATAATCCTTTCTACATTAGGCACAAGGCCTGAAATCTATGTGTGTGTGTGTGTGTATATATA
>JAOPUL010000839.1:39509257-39526077 GCA_027564515.1 Octopus rubescens | reverse complement strand
TCTGTGTTTGTCCCCCACCACCGCTTGACAACTGGTGTTGGTTAGTTTACGTCCCCGTAACTTAGCGGTTCGACAAAGAGATCGATAGAATAAGTACCAGGCTTAAAAAAAAAAAGTACTGGGGTCGATTCATTCAACTAAAAAAAATCAAGGCGGTGCCCCAGCATGGCCGCAGTCTGATGACTGAAACAAGTGAAAGATAAATACGTTATATTCCAATAAGAAGTTTATATTTGTATGTATATATATATATATATATATATATAAAGGACAGTGTTTTGTTTTTTATTTTTAATCAGGAAGAAAAGAAATGATAACTTTTTACAGGGTGAGAGAGAGAATCCTAAAATTAAAGATCTGGTTCGAATGTACTCTAAAGGCACTGAAGGACAAAGAATGGTGTTAAACTGGGCGATAAATCCAGTGTTTACCATTGAGGCAGGACGCAGCAAAATGAGATGTAACTTCTGCAGCTTCTGGGTGGGAAATGAAAGAAAATTGCAAAAAAGTAGAATTATTTAGAGTCAAGTGAAAAACGAAACTTGAAGTATGAAAGTACACTACTTGGTCTGTCGTCACACGAAAAGTTAATTTTTAAAATGTAATTATTAATCGAAAGGTTGTGTTCTTTCTTTTCATTTTTTAAAAACATTTGCCAAGGATCTTTTCAAGTGATAAAATAATATTTTCGCCTGTTTCGTTGTTTCCAATTTGATGATTTGTTTACATTTTCACGTGTTTTAAGTAATATTTCCTTCATAAACATCCCAATGAAAAAGGCAAAATAAATCATAAAACAAATTGCGATTTTGTATGTTACTTCATAATTATTTATATTTATTTATAATTTCTTAAAAACAGACAAAAATATTAATTATTAAACAAATTTAACTTTTTCAGCTACTCGTACGAAAGTACCGAACATTACCGAACATATTTTGGCGGAAACGATCGAGTTGTTACTTGATTATGATCGTCCCGTGTTCACTTCATGTTTAAACATTTTTAGGGAAACTTTATTATTTTGGAGGAATTTACTAAGTCTGAGGAAAGGCTGAAGTGACATTATAATAATTCTGGTGACAGTAAAAGAAAAAAATGAAAACTAAAATTGATAATGTGAATCCTGTAATTTATCAGCGTAAAGTGGATCGACATGTGCTTCCTGCAGAAGAAGACGAAAATGTAATTGATGAAATCGATGTCCGTGAAATTTTTGATTTAGTCCGACATATTAATGACCCTGAACATCCACTTACATTAGAGGAATTGAATGTCGTTGATGAAAATCACATTCATATTGATAACAACAGTAATTTGGTGACGTTAGCTTTCACACCGACCATTCCCCATTGTAGTATGGCTACACTAATTGGTCTTTCTATTCGTGTGAAGTTACTTCGATCGTTACCACCTCGTTTTAAGGTGGACATTGCCATTGCACCAGGCACACACAATTCTGAACAAGCGGTCAACAAACAATTGGCCGATAAAGAAAGGGTTGCTGCTGCATTAGAGAACAGTCATTTATTATCCGTTGTTAACCAATGTCTCGCAACTAAATCAAAAACGTGACAAGGTTTGTGTGAATATGACTAGATTTGTTGGGTGAATATATTGATCCACACTCTACAACCACCATTGTATATGATTTATAAATTATTTTGTTGATTATATTCATTTGTATAGCCATTACAATTTACCCTTCCAAACTTACTATTTGTCCATGGTCTTTGGTTTTTATTTCCTAAATTTTATGTATTTGCGTTTATTTCTTTACTGATTTCAGTCATTGGATTCCGATTATTTTCTGGTGCACCGACTTTACTAGTTTAAGTCAAGCTTCAGTATTTATTTTAATCTGGTTCTTATTTTATCGCCCTCTACCAAACCAATCAATCCTTATAGTTGCCATGCTTGTTATGACTAACACCAGGAAACAATGTATCGAAAACACAACCATATATATTCCTGATTTATCGAAAAAAAATTAGTTTTTTTTGTGTGTGAAGATATTCATTTTGTTCTTTTTATATCGACTGGATAATCATTTTCTTTATTATTTTACCATAAATCTACAAAAAAACTGGATTAAATACGGCATCCAAGAGGAAATCACTCTGCATAAACTATTCAAATACAAGGGACAGCACTCTTTAATTTGTCAAATTTGACTAACATCGAAATAGACGGCACACACTCTTATCAGATTTGTAACTTACTGCTGTATGTGTGTGTTTTACTGGTAATTCTAGTATATTGTGCGATAAAATATGTCTGGTGATAAAATTTACAATACACAAGCACGCGTGTTTTTTGAAACAAGTACATATCTATCTGTTATCTGTCTATCTAAATTTGTAACACGTATTATTTTTCGCATATCAGTATAGACACATGTATGTGTATGCCTTTATGCGTGTGTGTTTTACTGCTTTCTGTATTATGTCAGGTGATCTCTCCTCCTCATATACACATTCTACAAGGCGATATTTGATAATATAGTCCTGAATATCTAATACAGTGGAATTCTGGTTTAAGCACCCCATATTTCAGAAACATTTTGCAAATTTTTGTGTTCTACACATGGGGAATTCATACGATTATGCAAAAAACGAAAAAATTTTTGGTGTGATTTAAGGGCGATTTAACTGTTATTTTTAGCACATTTCACGACCATCTGATACCTTCCGCGTTTCTTTGTCGTTCTGACATGTATTGATGTTTTTTTCCCCCATAAACACATTTAATGGAATGATGATGCACCCAAGGGTGGTCCATTGCTGGGGTTTAAACAAAAAATTCGGACTCTCAGTATTTTAAACTCTGATTAAAAAAAAAAAGAAGAGAAATGTGAAATGGCAGCATGACAAACGAATGCTTTTGTGGAGACCTGCCGAAGGTTAGCGAGAAGATCAGGCAAAGACGGCTACGACTATCTGGTCACTGCATGCGCCACCTTGAACTGGAAGCATCCAAATTAGTCTTGTGGAAACCACTTCATGGTGATGTAAGAAGAGGCAAACGTCGTCACACATCGACAACTTGATTGCAGACACTAGCCTGGGATGTATCCAGGACCTTGAGGCAGGGATGTTGGACCTAGAGCTGTGGTGGGTGGACTTTAAAAATTACAAAAAGAAAATTTGTTTTTCCTAATCGTATGAAATCCCGTGTGTAAAACACAAATTCGCAAAAATATTCTGAAAATTCCGAAAAATAATAAAGTTACGAGAGGTTATATGGGGTGCTTAAACTAGAATTTCGCCTCTAATATAACTCACAAATGATAACAGAACCACCCCTGCCATTTCCAACCCAATCACCACCACCACCACTACCACCATCAACAAAACAACCACTAATACCACTACTTGCCAACCCTACCACCACAAATAATAAATATACGAATTAGATAATGTAATTCTGAAATATCTTTGATCATTGAGGGTTGATCTGACGTTGAATGATACAAGCTGCTGCTCCCCCTTACCCACAATAAGATTAAGATCATCTTTAGAACTAACACAGCCACTACTGCTACCAGTACTACCATGACCAACATCATCATCTTCCTTTAGCGTCCGTTTTCCATGCCGGCAGAGGTTAGATGGTTTGACTGGAACTGGTAATCCGGAGAGCTGTATCAGACTCCAGTTTGGTTTGGCTTGGTTTCTACGACTGGATGCCCCCCCCTAATGCCAACCACTCCAAGAGTGTAGTGGGTCACTGGTACAGGTACCTTTTTATTTGTCATCGGCACTGGCCATGACTATGATTTCACTTGGCTCGATGTGTCATCGGCACTGGCCATGACTACGATTTCACTTGGCTCGATGTGTCATCGGCACTGGCCACGACTACGATTTCATTTGGCTCGATGTGCCTTCTCAAGCACAGCAAATTGCCAAAAGTCTTGATCACTTGTCATCACCTCCGTGAGACTCACCATCCAAAGATCATGCTTCACCACCTCGTCCCATGTCTTCCTGGGTTTACCTCTTCCACAGGTTCCCTCCACAGTTAGAGATTGACACTTTATGCAGCTGTCCATACGAAAAATCAAAAAAAAAAAAATCAACAAAAATACCATCAATAATAACAATCACAATAATCAACACTTCCAACACCAACAATAACAAAAACACCATTGCTCTCCATATCAACCTTTTAATGACCACCACCAACAACTATAGTAGCACCTGCAACATATCATTACCACTTAGTGTATCTATTTATCTGCCACCAAGAATCCTCCAACCTTCTCTACATCGATCTTTTTGAAAAACACCATTTCTTTTATTCCTAACAACTCATTTCTTTTCTGACAGCCTTGTTGCTATGTACAAAATATTTTTCTCTTTTCCAAAATGGACAACTGTTTTACTATATAATTTTGAATCTACCACCTTACTATTTCTCAAATAATGTCAAAACATCTACCAAAGACATATCACATGATTAAGTGATATCTTCATTTTCACTGGGACAGTTTTACTCTAGCCTTGTGCTTCTTCATCTCATATATTTTCCAATTTAAACCGGCCATATCTGGCTAAAATATTCTACCTGTTTTATGCTCAAACTGGTCAGATCAGGCCTCTCACACCAACCCTACAATATCATTCTAAAAATTAACAGTTAGCTCATCAAAATCTCAAAGCTACAAAATAATACATGATTAATTCAAAATATGAATAAATAAGCATTACTTTTGACAGAATAATGTGAATGCTAAAGGGTTAAATTATGGAAACCCAAACTAATATTCTAAAGCTATTCAAGTGAAAAAAAATGCTAAAACCATATTATCAATCAGTGAAATGTTTAGATTCTAAATTGGAATTTTTATTTTGTCTTAGAATGTTAAACCCAAATATTAACATTATAATAGTATATGTGATACTATTTTAGTGTATTGTTAGATGTTCATCATCATCATCATTTATTGTCTGTTTTCCATGCTGGCATGGGTTAGACGGTTTTGACTGGAAACTGGCAAGATGGGGAGCTGCACCAGACTCCAGTCTAATTTTGGCTTGGTTTCTACAGCTGGAGATGCCCTTCCTAATGCCAACCACTCCAGAGAGTTATTTACATAATTTTCACTTTATATCTCATACGAAGAAAAATATTCTATAAAGAGTTGTTAAATGATGAATAACTAAAAAATTGGATTCTATTGGTTTTGGGAGATGAAACTAAAACCCATTGCAAATATTGGTTGCGATCTAAAGGCAAAATGTCATGACTTAAAACTTCAGACAGACTCCAAGAAACATACTAAAGCAACACCTTTGAAGAATTCTATTGCTCCTACTTCAATATTCACATTATCTAATAATGAATTCCCTAAACTTGAGGGATCAATTACAGTGTATATGTATTGCCATTCTACTGTTAGGAACTGTGGTCATTAAGTTGGCTTATTTAAGAATAATATTGGTGATAGCAAAACTGTATCAAATATGAAAATGCATTGTACAAGATGTACAGGGTGGTTCGAAAGTCTTGTCATCCCCTACCAAAAAGTAATGAGAACAATAGATTTCAAATCAAGATCCTTTGTCATGTGTATTAACATCGTGGTTTTGGGGAATTCTTAGTTTGGTAGACCGTTTTTGTAGTGACTTCTTGGGTGATCGTAGCACCGATGCCTCCACCTCTACACACGTCCCTTCGCGTTGAGAGTCGTCCTGTCCTCGGTTTGTCCTTAATTGATCCTGTGAGAAACAGTTTATGTTTCCATCGCAGTATCGTCCTCTTCGGAGGACCTGGTTTATTAAATCCTGCAGTGAAGTTAAAACAATATGTAGAAGTGTCAAGACTTTCAGACCACCCTGTACAAACATTATTAAAGTTCCATTTTGTAACCGTTTTGAATACTGTTTAATAAATGCCATGGGTAATGGTAAATTTAGATTGTTAGATGAGTTGAATGATATTACTCTAATGAAACTACTTGATAGGGAGAGTCAAGAAGACATGGGACGAAGTATTGAAGGTCGATCTCAAGACACTGAGCCCTACGAAGATGCCGACCAAGGACTGAGATATCTGGCGTGCTGCTGTACTCAGCAGAATTGTTACCAGTGCTGGTACCACATAAAAAGCACCCAGTACACTCTATGGAGTGATTGGCATTAGGAAGAGCATCCAACCATAGAAACCATGCCAGAACAGACAATGGAGCCTGATGCAGGCCCTGACCTTATCAGCTCTGGTCAAACCGTCCAACCCATGCCAGCATGGAAAAATGGACGTTAAATGATGATGATGATAAGAATGATATTGAAGGTTGTCTACATAGCTTGAACTTTTAGAACTTGAAAAATGTGATGCAGAATATACAGTAAAAAGCCATTAAGAAATTATTAGTTAAAAAAAAGATTAGGCTTGAAGTAATTTGTAGCAATCGGTAGTGACAATGCTAGTGTAATGAAACCAATAGTGATGGTGTGTAAGTAAGGTTAAAAGATGATATTCCATGGTTCAGTTTAAGAAAATGTGTATACAAGGTGGTGCTCCAGCATGGCCACAGTCAAAATGACTGAAACAAGTAAAAGGTAAAAGATACCATTGTTTGAAGTTGGCAATTCTGCATACATCTGCTGAATACTTAGAAACTTAATTGCTGAATATTAATTTTTTCTTTTTTTTTTTCTCATTCATCTTTTGAAAGAAAATCATTTTTAAGAATTTATAGCAAATCCCAGTGAACAATAAACAAGTGCAATTGAACCAGCTGTGTATAGAATTATGAGACCAATGGATAGAATCGAAAACCCATGATGGGGGTGATACAACAAAGTGGAAGATGTTATATGATGAGTAACCTTTGCATTTCTTTTTTTCATGTATTCTACCTTAGCTGAAGTGCAAAGAGCAAATACATTATTTCACACACACATGTACATGCAGAGACAGACAGCTGAAAATTTTACATTGCTAAATGATTTTCTTAAAGCAAATGGAAACCAAATAATACTTCCCAGTTGTGCAAAGTTTACATCCTGACAGAATTCAGTTACAGATTTAAATCCTAGATTGCAGGAGTAAAAACCAAAGAAACTAGGCCTGTTTCAATAAATGAGAAGAATATCTTAAGAACCTGATGTTTAAATTTTTTCCTCTTCATTTTTGTCTGAACAATTAAAGCAAAGACTCAGAGGTAATTTAACAATTTTGTGAAAGAAATCTCTGTTCTGAGCAAATGACATGTTATAGCCAACAGAATTTATCTCTAAAATTAATGAAGGAATAAAAGGTGTTTCTGAAATTTCAATCTCTCTAGCTGAATACCAATTGTTGAAAATAAATTTGATTTAAAAATTAAAACGTGTTACAGACAATTATCTTGAAGCATGACTACTGATGAACCTGTTGAAAATTCTTCTGTTTACTAAATTTAAAAATATTAGTTAAATATTTTATTATTTATTTAAAATGTAACTAGTATTTTAAATAACAATTCAGTGGAGTTTTGAAATCAACTCCCCCCCCTCCCTATGTTTCAATTCTTGGAGAACTTAAATTATTTTGTTAGTTTGCAACATCTATTGGAAACAAAGAACTTTTTCACCAATTTCTATGGTTACACTTTCACAGGTCCAGACGTCAACTCCTTTGCTAAGATTTATTTCTATTGCATATCCTGTTCCGTTCCTGTTTCATATCTAACTCATCTGGTTGACAATTACATTTCTCTGATACATAAACATCAGAGATAAGTTATCTTGTTTGCATAATTATGCCATTCCTAAATTTTATGTGACTCAGCTGACCAACTGGCATAACCAGCACAGTTCTGAGTGAAGCTCACTATGGAACTGGTTGTTGATATTCTTTTGACAATATTTCAGATTTATTTGTTTTTTGAAGTGTAAGATTAAAGTTCTCTAAAAAGGTTTTTTTGAAACTTCAGTTTTTAAAACAAATTTTTGCCTCCACCCTTTTTTTAAACTTAATTTTCTTTTTTGTTTGTATGTTTGAAAAGGTGAGCAACTGATTCATCAAAAAATGTTTCCCAAAATTTTGAAATGAAAAATGTTAGGCACAGTTATGTGCATCTGTTTGGCATGAGACATATGTGTGCATGCATGTGTGTGTATAGGAAAACCACATGGAAATATAATATAATAGCACTGTCTTTTGATCCATACCAAGTAAGATGAGCAACAAGTCTATTAACGTTTTGTAGAAAGTCTACTCTTTCTTTCACTAAGTTCTACTCTCTCTCTCTCTCTTCCAATAATGTGTATATAAAATAAATTGTAAATACCATTGCCATTTTACATACACACACAGGGTGTTCATGTTAAAATTTGACAGTTTGTGTAAAAGGGAAAGAAAACAAAATCCCACCCAAAAATAAATATTTGAAAAAAATAAAAAAATATCAATTAGATTATGGCTGGGAAATAACAGTTTACTCAAAGTAGCCGCCCGCAGCTTCCACCATGGCCTCAAGATGGCTCTGGAACCTGGCACATGCGTTCCTCATTGTGTCCCTGGGAAGGTCTTCAAATACCTCCTTGATCTTGGCCACCAGCTTGGCCTTGGTGTTGCAGGCAGAGCAGTTGGTGTCTTTCTCAATTGCACCCCCACACATAGCAAGTAATCCTTGGGATTATAATCGAGGGAATTAGGTGACCAGAAATTGGGACCAATGAAGTCGTAGAAATTCTCCGACAACCACTTTTGATTCTTTCTGGAGGTATGGCAAGGAGCCAAATTCTGCTACTACATATATGGCCTTCCAGCAGCAACCCTCTCCAGTCAGGGATTGACCACAGTCTCCAGCAGCTTCACATTGCCATCTGAATTGAGTCTAAACCCACATGACTGGCATGAAGTCACTTACCATCACATTCCCCCTTTAGCTCACAGACATGCTGTTTCCCCTCTCTGCTTTTTTATTACTACTCTAGTGTCTTCTCATTGGAGCTTGCTGGTTTTATGTCAACCATTGAGGCACTACTCACTTGTCTCTTTTCTCATAATCCCTGTTATACTCCAGACTTGCATTAATCTCTACTCTCTCAGAATTCCTATTATATCCAAGCATGCACTAATCTCCATACTTCTCTTATAATCCCTATTATATCCAGTCAAGCACTAATCTCTATTCCAGTTCTTCTCAGAACCTTGATCTTCTTGAATTCCTATCCTGCACATGTTTTTCCCCTGCAGCCATTGACTTTCTTTCATCTGTTCAAAAAGAACATCAATCTCACCAGTTTGAGAGAGCATGTGAAGCTCATGGGCACTGCCCCTTTCTTCAAAATTAAAAAGAAAATGTCCATCCATTATTGGTTATTAATAACAGTTGAAACAAAAATCTCTTGTTTTATAAATGTAACCCATGCCAGCATGGAAAACGGACATTAAAGGATGATGATGATGATGATGCCAGGAACTGTTTTGATTTTTTCTTGTTTACACTCGGTAATGATTATAAGAAGAGTGTGGTTTAAAAACATGGTAGACACTCAGTAATTATCAAAAGACTTCATTCAGTTAAGTGGAAATGTTATCTTTTTTTGGGGGGGAAACTCAAGTATTTCTACTAATTTTACTTCTACTATTTATTTCTTCAGCTAAATTATCCTGAAAATGATAATTCCTGGCAACCTGAAAAATAACTGCAGCAATCAATCTTCACTGAATGGCTCTGTTTCGTTTAACCTCTTTATTATTCTGCTGTATTCTCTGCATGGGAACAATTCTAAAAATGTTTTAAGATTTATCTGTGATTTTATATCTTTGAGAACGTTCATGTTTTTAGCATGGCCATATCTAACCCATGCCTGCATGGAAAAAGAGACGTTAAAGGATAATGATGATGATATCTAGATTATTTAAATCATTGTAAGCTTTGTCACTCCAAACAGTATTTTCTAAACCAGAGGTGTGGAACCTTTTCATGTTGGAAGGTCACATTAAGTTAGTTGTAATCTGATAAGGCCACATTCAAGAAACTTCAATTAGATATTCTTCAAATTCTATACATTATTTTAACTACTGTGTACTAATTAATCCAGTTATTAATAAGAAGAGTTGCATAGTCAGCCTATGAACTTTTCAGCTCACCCTCATAACTTGTGCTTTTTAATTCAATTAGATCTACAATGGAAAAATTCCAGTTCCTCTACTGAGCACAAATTATAGCTATCAACATCGCTTCTGTGAGGAAAGAGCACACATGGGTGTAAAGAATAAAATTCTATCTACTGGAAAAGGCACAGAGTTGGAGGGGGTTGGAGCAAAAAAGGAAAAAAATTATTTCCCAGGAAGTAAGAAGCACCCAATTCCTTTCCCTTTTCATTCTCCATGAGACAATGATAGCTATTTTGAGAGACCTCTGGCAAAAGATTACACCTGCCCTGTGCAGATGCAGAGTAGAAATAACCTGCTGATTGATATATGGAAAAATTATATAAAAACAAAACAATAACTTAGTAAATAGGTTGCAGCAGGTGTTTGCTGAGAGCAAACACTAAGAGAGAGAGAGGAAGTGAGGTAGATTCATATGAAAGCAATTTCTATTCTTCTGAGAAAATTCTTGTTCATTTAATCCAGCAATAAATTTACATTTAATAAGTGGTTTAATTAAAATACCAGAGTTGCTTTTAATAGAGCAACAACACTTAATTTTGAGAACCTTTCGTTCTAAAACCTTTCCAGTTTAATAATTTTTCTGAACCGGGGAAGGGTGGGGAGTAGAGGGAGTGACCTTGGTCAACATACTCTAAAGTAAACAAATATTAAATTTACTTAGATTCCCAACCAAGAGGTCTTCGGTTCAATCCCATTGCACAGCACCTTGGGCAAGTGTCTTCTACTATAACCCCAGGCTGACCAAAGCCTTGTGAGTGGATTTGGTAGATGGAAACTGAAAGAAGCCTTGCATGCATATGCATGTGTGTTTGTGCTTCCTTCTATTGACATTGCATAATAGTTGTAAATGAGCATCACCATCATACAAGTGGTATTGTTTGTTTCCAACCTTCTGTGAAAGCATGCCTGGCCATGGGAGAAATACTACCCTGCTTGGAAACAGGTTTAGTGACAGGAAGGGCCATAGAAGATTTGCCTTGACAAATTCCATCCGACCAATGCACGCATGGAAAGTGGACGTTAAAACAATGATGATAATGAATGACAGAGTTCAGGTGAAATGAGTGTAAAAATGGGTATCAGAGGAACCAGTGTACGCAAGAGAAAACCGCACTGGTATAGAAGGAGGCCAAAAAAGACATGAGACAAAGTAATGGAAGGTGATCTCAAGATGTTGAACCTCACAGAAGGGATGACAAAAAACTGAGATGATTGACAATTTGCTGTGCTCAAGACCCATCCATCTTCACAAAAGTGAGGTCCTTAAAGTGTTGTTTATGTCTACACACTCACCAGGTCCTGCACCCAATCTGTCCCAGTCAAACTTTTCCCACCTTTTATCTTCTCAACACTCACCCCTCTCTTCTTCTAACTAGATCACTGTTCAGTTGCTATAATCGTATGAGAGCAGAACATGCATATACTTTGTCCCTCTCACTCCCACTCTCCCTGAAACCACCTCCTTTTAAAATCCATGCCTCATTCTCAATATCATCCCTTCCCACTTAATTTCCACTGATCACCCCTTTCCTATATCTCTAGGTTTCTCTCTCTCTCTCTCTCCTGTGAACTACCATCTTAGAACTGCCATACCTTATCTTTAGCACTCCCCTCTTATCTGCTATCATTCTCATAGTCCTGTCATGTCGGCTGTCAACAACCCCTCCCCACTTTTGTCCCCCACTCACTGTAGCTTCCTTCCCCCCTACATACCTCTGACATCCATCACATAGAGAAGACCAAAGCCAAACAGCAGAAGATGCTGTTTAGTAAGCTATCTCTGAGACGAGAATGGGTTCTCTACTAAGAACAGGCTGAAATAATTGGCTGAATAGATGCAAGACGAGAAAAAAGTTGGATATATTTTTAGCAACACTGAATGTAAAGTTACATGCAGAGAAAATGTCAGAATATAAAAAGATTAGCTGTTAGTTAATCTTTTAAAATTTTCAAGTGAGTGGTGCCTGAGATCTACAAAAACTCTTAACTCTAGATCAGAAAACCAAAAAAATCTCAGAAGCTTTCCTCCGATTTGGATGATAAGATTGTGCATTTTCATAGCTTTATAATAAAAACTAAAGAGCAGTATGATTTTGAAGTAAGTCAAATTAGAAACATAAAAAAACACCCATATTTTTTGACATGATAGACTGGATATAATAAGAAATAAGAAGTAAATTTGTTTATTTTAGAGCAGGACATTAAAAAAAAAACAACATTTTACTAGATTTTAAAATGATAAACTTTACTTATAAACAATAATCTTTCTCTTAACCTGTGCTACAGTCTTTCCTCAATAGCTTTTAAGCAAAAGTTACTCTGGTTTTAGTATTTGTTTTATGTTTTGGGGTTTAAAATTTACTGCGTATTACATTGGTTTGTAAAAAATATCAATAACTTTCAGTTTACTCAGAGGTCACATTAAATAATAGGGTAAAGTATATTTTTGATTTTTAGGTACAGAAATGTGGGGTCACATTATATCCAAGATCACATTGCACTGAAGTAAATACCATATGTACAATATAATTTGTGTACGTGTGTGTTCATTCATTCATGTATTCATTTGTTTACATGTATAGTTTTCCATGCTAGCTTAACTTAGACAAATACATTACTGAGGCATTGTTTTAGAGATGGATGCCCTTCCTGTGATTAACCCTTACTTGTTTTTCAAGTAACAGATCATTTATTCTACACGTGTTAGCCCTTACCTGTCTTTCAAGTAAGAGTTTACTAATTCCACATGTCTTGGAAAGCACAAAACCAGCAGACAATTTGTTGACACAGAAAATGACAATGTCACTGCTTGTAGCTCATTGATTTTCAGAGAAGTACAAAATGTAAACAAACACATAGATACACCAACACATGTATAATGGGATTCTTTCAGTATCTGCGGACCAAATCTGTTCACAAGGTTTTAGTTGGTCAGAGCTATTAGTAGAAGACACTTGCCCAAGGTGCCATGCAGTAGGACCTAACCTGAAACCATGTGGTTCTTAAATGAACTTATCAACCACACAACCAGACCTCTGCCTATGTATGTACGACACACACACACACATGCACACATTAGCTCTCTGAACTTTCTCCATCCTATTCTTATTTTAGCAACTATACTTTCAGAACACCCTCCTTCACTGCTAATTAGCTCACGCTGGGTACACCGTGTAGAATTTCCACCTACACTTTTCCTACATATCAAGCAAGGCCAGTTTCCTGAAGGGAATAGAGTTCTGTCTGTTTTTCCTACTAATTTTGGTCTTTACTAAGTTAACTTTAAGACTCTTTGATTTCAGGTTGTGCTTCCATACCTGGAATTCCTTCTCTAATTCTACTACAGATTCCACTATAACAACAAGGTCATTAACATATAGTAGTTCCCAAGGGCGACCAGTCTTGAATTCCTCAGTAATGGCCTGGAGGACTATGAATAGGAGTGGACTGACAACTGAGCCCTGGTGAACTTTTACTTGTACCCTAAATTCATTGCTGCACTTGTTGCTAACTCTCATTTTACTGACAGCACCCTTGGACATGGCTTGTATGGCTTTCCCATGCTGTTCATCAACCCTTGGTGTCCTCAGGGGCCACCAGATCACAGAGCAAGGGAACTTGTCAATAAATGCCAAGTACAATGGCTTACTTTGAACTAAATAATTCTCTTGCAATGATTATTTGCATATTTATTCTTAACACATCAAGGCAGGTTCAGATGCAAAATGTGCTGGTGGCTATAAGGTATGTCATCATCATCAACATTTTGTGCCAGTTTTCCATGCTGGCATGGGTTGGATGGCTTGACAGGAACTGGCAAGGTCAGGTGCTGCACCAGGTTCCATAGTCCATTTTGGTTTGGTTTCTATGGTTGGATGCCCTTCCTAATGCCAACCACTTTATATAGTGTACTAGGTGCTTTTTACATGGCACCATCACCAGTGCTCTTTATTTGGCATCAGCACCAGTGCTTTTTATGTGGCACCAGCACCCACACCAATGCTTTTTATGTGGCACCTTGATTTTAGGATCTCAATTCTGTTGTGGTGTGCAGGTCTTCTCGAGTAGAGCAAGGCTCCACATATCTCGGTCCTTTGTCATCTCCTTCATTAGGCTCAGCGTGTTGAGATTGGCCTTCAATACTTCATCCCATGTCTTCCACAACTTCCCTCCACTTTAAGTGATCAGCACTTCTGTATGCAACTGTCCTCATCCATCCGCATCAGATGACCAAACCAGCACAGTCTCCCCTCGTCATATGAGAATAACATCTCCCTTTTATGATGACAGTGTATTCAACACACTCAGCTTATTGGTGCATGGCATTCTGGAACACTGGTGTTTCAACCTGTTGTGCCTTGTCAGCCAGAAGCAGCTGGAATTCTAAGCCTAAACGAAGCTGTTAGCTTTTGTTTACACTTTCAGTGCGCAAACTGTTTGCTGAGTGGTGCTTATATATGCCAACTGATAAAAAAAAAATCCTTATTTGCACTGTGCACAGTAAGATCTGGATTGATTATTTGCATATTTATTCTACTAAGATAACTTCTGCAGTTGTCGTAGTAGAAAGAGAACATCAGTTGTACTTCTCTCTGGCACAAAACCAAATTGCATCTCATCTAAATTAGGCAATAACTCTTTCCATAACTTTCATGAACTAGTCCAGCAATTTGATACCTCTGTAATCACTTCTAAGGTATCTCATTTACCCTTGTAACAATTGACTATAGTGCTGCTACAATAGTCATTGGGCATAACACCTTCCTGTACAACTTGATTATGTATATGGTCAGCTTGGCCATATCTTATTCTGCCAGATATGTTAAGCATCTCAGCAGATTCCTGTTGGACCATGGGCTTTCTCTGCCTTCATATCCTAAATAGTTTTATCATACTGCTGTTGACTAGGATAGTTGACACCTCTGTTGGGAAGACTCTTTTTCCCATGCATTCTCCACATATATCCTTTCATAGTAGCACTTCAATACTTTCTTTTCAAAATCACTAAATGTAAGTATACCATTATCCATCTATACACTTCTTACCCAGAACATCTTGTTTCTTTCTGATACAGTCTTGCAATCCAGAACACCTCGCACCACTGAGCCTGACACTGTAGAACATCAGCAAACCTCAAACTTTCTGCTTCATCCTTTGCTATGAACACCTGTTAACTAACTTTACTTCTAGCTACCTGATATGATTTTTTGGTTGCCTTCAATTTTTCAGTTTTTCTAAAGCTGTCTCTTCACTGTCCCACCACTATGTCACTTTTGGTCTGACTGAAACTTTGCACCAGCCTTATTATTTGGTCTGTTGCTATCAGTAAGTTTTTTCAAAGGAATATCTCCTATATATTATACATCTCTATCACCTCCTCCTTCTCTTCAAATGCTTCAACAATACTTCTCTAAATTTCTGACTATTCAATGGATTTTTAAGCTTTGTAACTTCCTCTCCAGATTGGATTGTGTCTTTGAGCTCTAAATCTGAAGTCACTAGCCACTAACCTACGTTGGGTTTTACATTCTTCACCCAAGAAGGACTTTGCATTTACAAGCATTTGTCTATCCCATTTTCTGGTCAGAATGTAGTCAATTTGGCATGTGTGCCTACCAGATTGATCAGGTAACTAGCTGGTTTCTTGAAATTACTGTTGCATAACTCCAAGAACCTTGTTCCCCACTCATTTCTAGGACCAAAGCCATAGCCTCCATGTTCACCATCAAGTTGTTGCCCAACATGTTGTCCATTGAAGCCACCAGCCATGAAGATAAAGTTCTGTAAAAGGGCTTTTATAAAATCAATCCTTTTGTTCATCTGCCATTCCTGATTGAGGAGCATATGCAGAGATATATGTTGCTGTCATATTTTCCAAGATTAGTCTATGCTTAAATTATCCTGTCCCATACTCTGATTACCTCAATCACCTTATCTACTCCCCCAACCCCATATATATATACACACACACACACACACACACACACACACACACACACACACACACACACACATATATACATGGTGCTGATGATAGCCAAGTAGCTAGAAATGCATTCACCATTCTGTGAGAGGGTGCCATGAAATGACTGCTGCTGTTTTTAACACCTATTGCCAAAACCAAAGATTTTTCTCAATGGCAAACAGCAATGGATATGACCTTTTTATAGGTCAAATATGTCTCAAAGATATTTCAACTGATCTAAATGTTTGTTTACTCAAAACACTGCTTTCACATGCCTACTAATCAGTTTAGGTTTTGATACTGATTTTCTATAAGGAAGTGAAAATTTATGGAAGCATTTCAGAGTTGTTTCTCTTGCAGCATATGGTGCTGATGATAGCCAGGTAGCTAGACATGCATTCACCATTCTGTAAGAGAGTGCTATGAAATAACTGTTAGTGTTTTTAACACCTATTACTTAAAGCAAGAATTTTTCTCAACGGCAAACAGCAGTAAATACAGCCTTTTTACAGGTCAAATATATTTGTCATGGTCTGTCTCCCTCTCTTCATATATATATATATATATATATATTTATATATATATTACAATAACAATGAATATGGAGATTAGTACATCTGCATAATTTTTTTAATTATTTCTACAGTCAATTACAGCATATTTGATTTAAATTTGTTCAATGCTGGTTTCTGCTGCTTAGACATCTAGCAATTGCATTCAGTTACTTTTATTCACT
>JAOPUL010000839.1:39420297-39434837 GCA_027564515.1 Octopus rubescens | reverse complement strand
TGCAAACCTTTTCTTTATATGTATTTCCAGAATATTTAACCCTTTTGATAATATATGTCTCGTCCGTCCCTGCTCTATATGTCTGTCTGACTACCAATTGCCTGTGTAGTGCCAAGTAAAGAGCACTCGTAGTGGTGCCATGTAAAAGCACTAGTGTCAAGGATCCAGTGCTGGTGGAATGTTAAAAGCACCCAGCATACACTGTAAAGTGGTTGGCGTTAGGAAGCGCATCCAGCCGTAGAAACCAAGCCAAATCAGGCTGAAACCTAAATTGTTAGCACACCAGGCAAAATGCTTAATGGCATTTCGTCCGTCTTCATATTCTGAGTTCAAATTCCACTGAGATCGACTTTACCTTTCATCCTTTCGGGGTCGATATAATCGACTTAACCCCTCCCCCGAAGTTGCTGGTCTTGTGCCAAAATTTGAAACCAATGTTCCAAGCACCAGCTTAATGATGACAAAGTTATTTTACTAAATTCGTCATCAATTTTAATATAAACTGAAACAAATTATGGTAACAAAAGGGTTAAGTCTATCTATCAGTACTTATTTTCTGTCTATCAGTCTATCTGCATGACTGTCTACTCCACCCATTTTCATTTAAACTCTTTGATTAAACCCTTTAGCATTTAAATTTCTCTGTCAAATGTTTTGGATTAATTGTGCATTATCTTGTAGCTTCAAGATTTTGAAGATGTGATTGTATATTTATAGAATGACATTGTAGAATAAGTGTGAGATGTTGGATCTGGCCAGTTTCAACATAATACAAGATAGACTATTTGGGTCGGATATGGCCAGTTTAAATGCTCAAGGGTTTAAGGTATTCTGTTCATTTTAAAACTTCATGTGCTAAATTGCATTTCCTGAACTTTTTTAAAAGTGTAAATGTTTTACGTTCTCAAAATACTTGCTACACCTCTGCCATTGTACTCATACTCTTTTGCATTGTCACACTTTTACTTAACCCAGGTGCAAAACATTCGGACTGTTTTAATATAGCACTTGCAGAATTAGCTGGACAGTTACCCATCAAAGGTAGGAGATTTGTTTCTGTAAAGTTCACATACAGTAAAAAAATAAATAAATAAATAATAGGCGCAGACTTGGCTGTGTGGAAAGAAGTTTGTTCCAGATTCAGTCCCACCATGTGGCACCTTGGGCAAGTGTCTTCTACTTTAGCCTTCGGCCGACTAAAGCCTTGTGAATGGATTTGGTAGACGGAAACTGAAAGAAGACCGTCGTATATGTGTGTGTGTGTGTGTGTGTGTGTGTGTGTGTGTGTCTCTTTGTGTCTGTGTTTGGCCCCCACCACTGGTTGACTACTGGTGTTGGTGTGTTTACATCCCCATAACTTGGCGGTTTGGCAAAAGAGACCAATAAAATAAGTACCAGGTTTAAAAAGAAAATGAATACTGGGGTCGATTATTTTTATTAAAATTCCTCAAGGCATTGCCGCAGCATGGCTGCAGTCTAATGACTGAAACAAGTAAAAGATAAAAAACTAATAAAAAACAAACAAGGAAACATTTTTGTGGTTGCTTGATTTGTTAGAAACAACTTTCAGATAACTCTTAAAGTACATCCAAACTCTAGCTGTCACTCACAATCAAGTACGTGATTGTATATACCATGCTACCCATAATTGTTTTAGGTACCCATATAGTTGCAAACATACATAGGCACTATGCACCATCTCAGCCTCCCAACCTTCACTCACAGATATATCCAAGATGGACAATTGGAGGGAGAGAGAGCTGCACCAACTGGCATTGCGTCTGGGTGGACACAATAGACAAAATAGTCCTGGATATAAAAAGAAAGGGGATGGTCATAGCTGGAGCACATTTGATCAATCATAGGTCTGCTCGATCAGAGTTGACCTGCAGCTGAACGATAACAACCTATTCACATAACAGTGATAATATGTGAAAACTGTCAGTACAAGGTTTGAAATGTCTCTTGTCTAAAAATAAAGCAATCATATAATTGATGACAATGGTGATGTCTTACCAGCTTTATATTAGTTTTATTACCATGTGTGTGTGTGTTGATCACCACATGTTGGCAACAATGTATATCATCATTTGTGTTGATTGCTACATATTGCCAGCAATATGTTTCACCGTGAGTGCTGATCACCATATGATGACAATAATGTATATCTCCATGTGTATTGGTTGCCACATGTTGGCAACAATGTATATTATCATGAGTGTAGATAAACACATATTGGTAACAATGTACATTACCATAAGTGTTGATTGCCACATGGCAACAACAATATAGTACAACATGTCTGTTGGTTGCCACTTGTTTAGCAACAATGTATATCATCATGCCTGTTGAACATTTCATACTGGCAATAATGTACATCACCACATGTATTGATTGCCACATGTTGGCAACAATTTATATCACGATTTGTGTTCTTCATATTGATGACTATAGATTATCAGTGATGTCTATTGCTCACTACATCTTGGTGATAATGTCTGTTGGTGACTATATTTTGGTCTGTTATTAGTCACTATATCTTGGTGACCATGTTTATTCCTGGTCACAATCCCATCAGGATCACTAAGTCCATTGTTAACTATCTTATTGATAGCTAAGTCTATTGTTGATCATATCTTGGTGACTGTATTTTAGAGTTCATCTGTTAGTGAACATTTGTTGATGGCTGTACTTGTTCAACACATCTGTTTACCATTTCTTCTGGTCATAAGAGATCACATTTTTGTTTCCTTTTTTTTTACTAAATAAATCCTAAATAATTTTGATAAATTTCTATAGTACTGATGTTAAGAGTACATTTAATATTTAAGATATTTTTTGTCTTATGATAAATTACAATCAAATTTTATTGCAAGTAAAACTTTCAAGTTTTGGTATTAGATTACCAATAAAAGTGTGTGTGTGTGTGTGAGAGAGAGAGAGAGAGAGAGAGAGAGAGACCAATATCAGGTGTGCAGACAAAAGACTGTTTAAAAATACCTTTTTGAACACTTTCTTCTACAATTATGCTGACTCCTCCAGTGCAAATCAGTAACTGGTTTGTTTCTTCTGGCATCATAAATAAGAGAAACACATTTTACTTACCAACTTAGTGTTACTCTGACCAGATTACAAAGTAAAAGTGAAATTCCATCATGTTGGAATTTCCCTTTTACTATCATGGCTGATATTGACAACAACAACACCAACAGTGATACCAATGTAAGTTATTTAAGATGACATAAAAATTCTCATTTCAGTTGGTCTTTACATTTAAATTGAGATCTACTTCAGTGCTATGAAAAAGTCCAAGATGACCCTTCTATCAGTTCTATGAAGTGGCTAAAAAAATACTGGTATGAAGCTCACTCAAACTTCAACTATATTACAGCAATTGCTTGGGCAATATGCATTTTCTTTTGCAAAGAATGTGGCTATCACAGATTAGCAATTGTTATTCCAACACTCATGATGTTAATTGATTTTTTTTTCAAAAGACTGAGAACTGGCCAAAATTTGCCACAAAAGGGATGGAAAACAATGTAAACAAATCACTGCTGCCATCACTAAACTCTCATATCTCTTCATAGGCAACTGATTCAACTGAGACGACTGTGTAATACATTTAACGTAAGAACATTTTGAAACCATAGTTTGTAAAAAAGTTTTCCAGTCTTCCTAAGTTGAATGACAGGCCATTCTTAATAAGATTAAAGCCAACTGCTCTCATGTTAAAAGCTATTGATTATGCTGCTGAAGAGCACATGGGACCATATGATGTTAATTACTGGACAATTAATACCTTCCTATACACAACTGCTATTACACTCAAAGAACACCTAGGAGAAACCTGCAGAGCACACGCTAATTAAATTACTAAACAGAAGCAACTAAACTGGAAAGCAAGACTTGAAGAAAATATCAACAACCTATGCAACATATTTGATGGTTAACCATGATTTTTAAAAATGTAAGGAGAATAAAGAGTTCAGACGTCACCAATTACATCTTATTCAAACTGTAACAAAACTCTATGGTGACTTTTAATGCCAAGCTTTTGAGGGAAAGCTAATTACTTTAAAGCATGAACTCAGGACACTGAGCAAAAAACTTTGTTGTTATAGAAAAATATTTGAGCAAGGCAGTATAAATCACAAGTTTGCTTCCAATCCACAGGCATTATACCAGGAAATGAGGAAGAGAAACATAACTGTTAAGAAAGCCTCTTTTCAGGAAGATCTTGAATCATTCTGGTCTAAGATCTGGAATGAGAAGAGATATTTTAACCAGAATGCATCATGGCTAAATACATTTAGGAAAGAATACTGTACCAACATCGACAGTAAAACATATACAATTGACTCTGAAAGTTTTACCATAGCTGTGGACAAATTATGTAATGGGAAAACACCTGGAAGAGACCTAATAGTTGGATACCGGTACAAGACATTGACTTTTTACAGAAAGCCATTAATATATATATACAAAAGAACATGGAAGGTCAGATTGACATACCAAATTGACTAGCTATAGCATGGATGAATCTTGTAGCCAAGAATGAAACCACTGAGTTAGCTGAGAATTATATCCCCATTGCTTGCCTAAACATCTGTCTCAACCAATTCCTCCAGGATCATTGTGAGTCCAATAACATAGTGATTATGAGCAGGTAGGTGGAAAGAAAAGTGTGTGTGTGTGCGGGGGTGGGGGGACGGCTGAGCAACTTTTGATAAACAAAGTTGTACTCTCCAAAGTAAGAAAACAACAGAAACCTTGTGACAGTATGGCTTGATTATAGGAAGGCATTTGACTCTATTCCCTTCTTATGGTTGGTTACTGAAGTCTCTGTACTTGGCAAAAACATCTGATACCTTAGTCAATTCCATTTAGAGACTCACAAAGACCTAAACAATAATTATCACACTTACAACTGAGAGTGAAACGATTGTCTCCAATGTTAAAAATATTTCAAAGAAAATATTCTAAAGAAATAGTCTTGCTGTACTTCTGTTTATTTTGGCATTAAATCCATTAGTATTTCTTTTACAAAAACCCAATGGCTACATGCTAAGGTTTGCAATTCCTAGAGATATCAATGTAACCCATAGTTCCTTTGTGGATGACCTGAAGATATTTGCTAAAAATGTTTACAATGTTAAAATACAGCTGGAGTTAATAATATTTTCAGCTAACATAGGAATGGAATTTGACCAAAAGAAGTGTTCATATTTGATCATTGAATCTGGAAAATCAGTTCCCTAACCTAGAACCTGTGCATCAATGGTACTTCTGTCTTTCCTATTCCACACAAAGAATGCTACAAATATCTAGATGAAAATATATCATATATGATGATGCTGTGAACAAAGAGTAATCTGAGAATATCACTACATTTAACAAAAATATGGCAGTCGGAGCACTCTTCCTTCAGCAAGACAGTATCCCATAATGCCTTTGTAGTACCAGCTCTGATACCAACTTTTGAGATACTTATCTGCAGAGGAAATCCACTCCATAGACATTAAAACCTAAAAGATCTTGATGTCAACTGGAAACTGCCACAGAAACAGTGATATCAACTGGCTCTACCTAAGAAGAGAAAGAGGTAGAGGCTTGAGATCAGTGCAAATAGACCTTAAATGTCATATAGCATCTCTCAGACAGCACCTGCTAAACAATAGCAGTAAAAATGAATATATAAACCTTGTACTGAAAAGTGAAGTGAACCACATACTATGTGTCAGGAGTGTGCTCCTCAAGAAGGACTCTCTTCCTGATGACCTGCCACACAACCCCAAAATAGGTGGATTAACATACCCCAAAGAAGACCTAGATGTGAAACTTTTAGCATATCAAAAAAAAAAAATCCACCATGCATGGGTATATTTCTTGAAGTCTTGAAGATGACATTAATATCAACCTGTAGTGCAACCTTTCTTGTGCCTGTGATTGCTACATTGCATCACCCTTCAAAGGCAAAGCTTTTGCAATCCAAGTGCAGGAGATTGCTACAAAATACCTAATAAACAAAAGAGACAGTGAAGCCCTTGGAGCTTCAAGATGCAACCGAAAGTGTCGATTATGCCACGTTTCTGTGGAAGACATCACACGTGATTAGCAATTGTCCAAAGATGTCATCAAGATGCTACCTTCCAATGCGACATGATATTGTTGGTAAAACAATATACAATGCTATCCAAAAATGACTGTACTGAGATAAATGTAGAGAATCCCTGTTATTGAATACATACATAACCCTAACATCAACACAAGGAATATTGGTGGAACATTCCCATCAAAACTTCTACTACCAAGTACAAGTGTAACAGGCTGTATATAGATATTTGAGACAGACAAGAAAAAGTTTGTATTATCATTGATGAATAAAAATCAAAGAGAAAGTGGATAACTATGGACAACTGCTTCAAAACCTTCAGCTTCTATATCCAGATTATAAATTCACGTTTATATCAATAATTATCGATATACTTGATTTTGTTAGTAAATGCCTAAGTGACAATCTGAAAAGGCTAGAGTTTTCAGAAAAAGAAATCAACCAGCTAACATTTCAAATACACTCTGTAAGTAGAACAGTAAAAATATGCAAGACTTTTCTCAAGTTCCAACTGTGTCATTCTTTATTTATTGGCATTCCAAAGATGGCGCTTTGTATCTTTGTTAGAAACCAGCTCCTTTTTAGAGGATGAATTCAAATAATTAAAAATAAAATAGAACACTAATGTGAGCGCATGCATAAATATATATATGCACACACACTTTTGAAATAGAAAATTTGTCAAGATGGTAAAAAAAAAACATTTAAACTAATATCATATGATTTTATGTATAGATATGTGTCTTATTTCTTTCATGTATATTTTTATATTTATTTTCTGTCATCTATATTTTTCTAGATCTAAAATCATTTGAAGAAATTACAGAAGAATTAGTTGACCAGACCATAAATGAAGCAAATTTTAATGAAAGGGACTTTGAAATTTTAAAAAAACATGTTATCAGTTTGGTTTCTTAGCTTATAGAACAAGTCATTATATTTATATGTGAACTTTATTCTGAGAATACTTTTAGGGAAACAATGCTAAACTCAATAAGTATTTCATCAACCATATGGACTGATTTTTGGTGCTTCAAGTTTGAATTTTGTGGCTTGAAATGAACAAATCTTTGTTTGTTTCTTTTTTTTTCTGGGTCTGTAGGGAGGGGCAGTATCTATGACCTTTGCAAGCCAGTGAGATTGTATCATTAGTGATTCTCTCGAGCTATTGCAAGTCAACACCTACAGGAAAAACAAGTACAGGAAGGAAATTCCAGAGTGGTCACATTCTGACAAGGAAGGACTGGGGATAGCAGTTTGTGCAAGGCTTAAAGATTGGATACAGCAAGGAGAGACAATACCTGAGTAGAGGAAGCATGAATCCAGCCAGCTCCTTGGATAAAATGCATTCTGCTCTTGGTAACTATTCTTTAAAGTGGACTCTTGCCTATTTGATTAAAGATTGGTGAACTGAAAAATATAGAATTAGCTGCTCTTTCTAGAAAAGTCTTATATAGTCTCTAAACTCATGAAATATTGGTTTCAAATGTTGGCACAAGGCCAGTAATTTCGGGAAAGCAGGTAAGTCGATGACATTGATCCCAGTGCTCAACTAGTACTTATTTTATTGACCCCTGAAAGGATGAAAGTCAAAGTCAACCTCGGCAGAATTTGAACTCAGAATGTAAAGACAGACCGAAATGTCGCTAAGCATTTTGTCTAGTGTGCAACGATTCTGACAGCTTTCCACCTTAAGCTCATGAAATATTAATATGATATATAATTTACTGTCACCATGCTTGCATTATGACTGGTCAAGACATCTAATTCTCAAATATATTTTCTAACTAACTGTAAATAGGTTTTTGTATGTTAAGAACAAAACACTGTTATAATCCAGTAGTTGCTACTAAAATTAATGGATGCTTTATTAGCTTGGAGTGTTCCTGTGGATATAACTTAAGAGAAAGATGAGTATGGCCAGGCTGACTTGGCTAAGACACATTACATATATGTGAAGTCTTCAAAGCTTATATATTTAATTATGACTACAAGAAATGAAGTCAAGAAAAGTTATTAAGCTACAAAGAACTAGACTATGCATTTATTGACTAGGGGATTTCTTTTTAAGAGCCTCATGCTCTGTTATCAGGTAGTTGCTGAGAAAGTTTGAGACTGAACACATTATGAAAGTGGTTCAAGCCATGTAAGAAGCTGCTGTAAATAAGATCAAGAACCACAATGAATTCTCTAGCAATTTTCCAGAGATTTACCTTTTAGCCTACATCTCTTCTGTATAGTTCTTGAAACGGTAACACAGGAGTTTAAGACTGGATTCCTTGGCAATTCTTATATGCCAAAGACCTGATTCTCATTGGAGAATTTGTTGGAAAATTGTAGAGAAAAATCCCTAACTAGAAAAATGGTCATGAGTTAATATTCTTAAATATCAACATGGAATGACCTCCAAAGAATTAGTTAATGATAGAAAACACATGTTAATGTTGTTTGGGAAATGATCCTGCTCAGTGTATATTACAGGTATTGGTAGACACTCAGTGCCTTATACTCAGAGCTAGCAATGAGTACACAGAGGTTTCATTTGGGAAATAGCCCTGCTCAATATATAGTAAGAGTGTTAATAAAAACTCAATGTTATATACTCAGAGCGAGCAAGGAGTAGACAAAGAATCTAATAAATTGACAGACATCCAGAGCATCAGATGAACTAAGTGTACTGGCATAGCTATCAGTAGGGTCATCCAAGGAAGTAAGAGTATGGATTGCAAAGATGGCTTGCTAAAAGTATTTGATGTAATGAGTCATGTAGATGATTGTAGTACAAGTATATGTTGTAGCATTGGTGCAACAAAAAACAAAAATCATCCAGTAAAGTGGCTGGTACTAGGAAAGGCATCCAGCAGTGGAAACCATGTCACTGGAGCACAATACTGTCCTCGGACCCATTGGATCTTGTTAAACATTGCAACCCATGCCAGCATGGAAGATAGACATTAAATGATGATGATTTATTTATGTTCATTTACACTTGTGAATTGAAATTTCAACATAACTCTTTTCTTTGTCTCATCAAGATAGATAAAAAGTATCTAACATATACTGAGGTAAATTCAAATGACTACAACCTTCCACCAAAGCTTCTGACATTGGCCGATATTGTCTCTGTATAGTATTAGCAGCAGCAGTAGTCGATAAGTTGACAGAAACAGTAAATTGCTGGACAGAGTGATGTACATTATTTAATTTCATCCCCTCAGGTTTGACTTTGCCTTTCATAGGTATGATCTTTTGAAAAACATGTACCAAGTGGAACATTAATTCCTGATGTTTATGATACCCATGAAGCTAAGGTAATTTTCAAATGTCATGACCTCCTCTATGTTTAGGCATTTTACTTGTTCCAGCCAGAATACACTTCAGTTGATAGTATCCAATCACTTACTTGATCTTAAATGATAGCTAAACCTTATGAACAGAGAATAACAGATAGACAGTTACAGTAGTTATCATCATCATCATAACATCTAGTTTTCCATGTATTAGGTCTGACAGAATTCAATGAGGCAGATATTCTACAGCAAGATGCCTTTCCTGTCACGAACCCTCACCTGTTTCTATGCAAGGTAATATTTCCCCTTGACCTAACATGTGTTCACTAAATATTGGAAATGTATAACACTGCTTATATGACAGTGACATTCATTTGCAACTATCACACACATACACCCCTCCCCTCACATAAACACACACCTTCACACACACACACACACACACGATAGGCTTCTTTCAATTTCCATCTACCAAATCTACTCATAAGGCTTTGGTCAACCTGGAGCTGTAGTAGAAGACATTTGCCCAAAGTTTCACATAGTAGGACTGAACCTGAAACCTTTGGCTATTATCAAAATTAAATTGAAAAAATTGGATCTTTTTCCTTCCTCATTCTTTTTGGTCTTGCACCACATTTGATGTTCAGTAGTTAAAAATAACAGTTGCCATTGCTTATTCAGTGTTTGAACATTCCTCAGGGCAGGTGCTATCCAACTGAATACTGATCAATTCACTTTTCTTTCTGTACTCACTTATATACTGCTGATGAGAAAGCCAATATGCTTTTCATTATTTGACAACCTCTTAACACTGAAATAGGTTTCTCATGACAATTTCCATACTGCTAGTTGTCTCAGCAAATTAACAAAATGAATCTACTTTTTTTTTAAAGGCCATATAATAAGAAGCATGGTTTTGTGGTTCAGTACCAGTATGATACCTTGGTCAAGTGTCTTCGGCTTTAGCTCTGGACTAACCAAAGTTTTGTGAGTGAATTTGGTTGAGTGAAACTGAAAGAAGCTTATCATGTATGCATGGTTTGATCATGTGATGCAGATGGATGTAGACAGCTGCATAAAGTAGTTCTGATCATTTAAAGTGGATGGAACTCGTAGAAGAGGGAGACCCAGCAAGACTAGGGACGAAGTACTGAAGGCCGATCTCAGGACACAGCCTTACGAAGGAGATGACAAAGGGCCGAGATATCTGGTGCCTTGCTTACTCACGAAGACCCATCCACCACAGCAGAATTGTTAATGCTCCCCTCCCAGCTGAAGGGGTGTTTGCCTTGTAAGAGCCCCTTGCTAGTGCCACATAAAAAAGCACCCATGCCAGTGCCACGTAAAAATTACCTGTACTGGTGCCACATAAAAAGCACCCGTGCCGGTGCCACATTACATGTACCCATGCTAGGTCATGTTAAAAAACACCCGTGCTGGTTCCACATAAAGAGCACTTGGGTCGGTGCCACGTAAAAAGCACACAGCACACTCTGTAAAGTGGTTGGCATTAGGAAGGTCATCCAGCTATAGAAACCAAGCCAAATCAGATTAGAACCTGGTGCATCTCTCCAGTTTGCCAGCTCTGGTCAAACCATCCAAACCATGCCAGCATGGAAAACAAACATTAAAAATATAATGATGATGAGGAGGATGTATGTATGGGCATGTTTGTGTCTTTGTCTTGACATTATGTAATAGTTGTGAATGAGTGTCACCATCATATGAGTGGTGCCCTTCATTTCTAATCTTCTTTGAAAACATGTCCAGCCATGGAGGAAATATTACCATACTTGGAAATTGATAAGGGTTGACAACAGGAAGAACATCCAGGCATAGAAAATCTGCTTCAGTGAAATCCATCTGACCGATGCAAGCATAAAAAAGTGGGCATGATGATGATAATGACGACGATGATGACATAATAACATGATTTGGTCATGGGATAAAAAGTCATCAGTCAAAATGCATTTGACCCATTTCTGCTTCACATCCTGAGAAATATTCATAGAGTATTTAACAGAAAACAAATGATTCCCACAGATATTTATTTCAACTTCCAGTAATGAAAATATAGTCAAATCATATGAATAAGAAACAATGATGTAAACGGTGAGAGAGAGAGGCGGGGGGGGGGGAGTGGTATTAAATGGATAAGATAACGTTAAAGAGTGAGTGAATGAGGGAGTGGGGAAGAAATAGAGGAAGAGGAAGAAACCACTCCCAGAACTTACATCACAAGACATTTGTGAGAAAAAGTGTTACAAATTATACTTTTGTATTTGTTTTGCAAGATTCTTAATGTGGAATTGTGTGTTGAAACAGATATTGACGAATTAGTATCACACCTTGCGTATGTGCTTTCAATATTGTTTATATCCCGCGAGCTGCTTCTAACTCATATTTGAATATTTTCTGTGATATGAAACGTTGGGACATACCAATAGATGATTTTTACACCAGTCTACATATAGTCATGGACAGTGATTTAACTTGCATCAGGTCTCACCCCTTGGTAGGTAGTATTGATAAGTCACAAAAAACAAAACATCAGCTGTCTACTGCTCTAGAGTGAGGATGGTGCAAGTTATCTCACATGATTTGTAACACTTTTTCTCACAAATGTCTTGTGATCTAAGTTCTTAAAGTGGTTTCTTCCCCACTCCCTCATTCACACTCTTTAATGTTATCTTTGCGCCCTATTCTGTTTTCAGTCATTAGATTATGGAGTGGGATGAGGGTATTACTATTCCATTTATGTTTTCTGTTGGGGCTCAGTGTACTTTCTATTATGTGTGTGGTCTTTGTAATCTCTTTGAGTGTTGAGTGAGTTCTGTGTGGATAGGATTTTAACCTCTATATTATCTCTTAAGCCTCCATGTTCTAGTTTAGTATGTTGGTATAGCACTGATGAGCTTTTCTTCTCCTTGAATTCTCGCCAGTGTTCTTTTATGTCGTTGTTATGTTTCTGCACATTTTATCCTGTACAGACTGCACTGAATGAGGAAAATTTGATGAATATATGTTCTCTGGTATATAGGGAAAAAGGAATTTTTGTTATTTTCAAATTAGAGATTTCATTGCTAAATTTACTGAAATCCTAAAATACTATCCAAAAATAAATATTTTTGCTTTGATAACTTTTTACTCATGTAAAAAACTCTTAAGATACCAACTCACTTGAGACTGCTCCTTATTCTCTGCTACAAATTTCCTGTTTTAAGTGATTTAAATTAAAACCTTCCATCAAAACTTCATGTTAATTTATGTTTCAATTACCAGCTTAATAATGACAGTTATTTTATTAAATTCTTTGTTATTTTCAAAATTAATTGAAACCGTGGCAAAGTATTTCAACAGAAATATGGTTACAAAAGGGTTGAGGCATTGAATAAAATATCAATGAAAGCAAAAGAAATTATTTATAATGACAAATTGGAAAAGAAAGATGATTTGAAATAACAAGAAAATGGTTTATTTCATATTAGAATCACTGTTTCTATTTGTTCGAATGGTGTATGGATAAGATCAGCTATAATCTTGTGAATCTGTGTTCAAATATGGTAAAAGATCAACCTATATGTTAAGCTTTGTGCTATTTATTATTCTTTTACTTGTTTCAGTCATTGGATCGTGGCTATGCCGGTTTAGGGTTTAGTTGAATAAATCAAACCCAATACTTAGCTGTTAAGTCTGGTACTTATTCTATTGATATTGTTTGCCAACCCACTAAGTTGTGGGGACATAAACAAACTAACACTGGTTGACAAGCAGTGGGGGTGGGCAATCACAAAGACATGCACACATAATTATATATATATGACAGGCTTCCACAAAGTTTTCTACCAAATTCACTCAGAAGGCATTGGTTGGCCTGGGACTATAGTAGAAAACATTTGCCCAAGGTGCTACACTGATAGTTTGAACCTGAAACCACTTGTTTGGGAAGTGCTTGTGCCTAAGGTAAATTATATACTGTTGAATAAAGCCACATATAGCAGTGGCTTTGTTTCTCCTGTATCTTTTATTGCAAAATTTACAAAAGCAGGCACAAGCATGGCTATGGTAAGAAATTTGCTTCCCAACCACATGATTTTGGATTCAGTCCTACTGAGTGGTACCTTGAGCAAGTGTCTTCTATTACAGCCTCGGGCTGACCAAAGCCTTGTGGGTGGATTTGGTAGACGGAAACTGATAGAAGTCCATCGTATATATATATATATATATATATATATATATATATGCGTGTGTGTGTCTTTATGTCTGTGTTTACTTGACAAGCGGTGTTGGTGTGTAACTTAGCAGTTCGGCAAAAGAGTCAGATAGAATAAGTACCAGGCTTTAAAAATTAAGTACTGGGATTGATTCATTCAACTAAAATTCTTCAAGACGCCGTCTGCAGTCTAATGATTGAAACAAGTAAAAGATAAAAAGCATGACCAAATTAAAACTCTCAGTCATGAGCTGAACAAAGAATAATTAATATCTTTGCCCTGTCAGTTTGCATGTATTTCAAAAACGTGATTCAGAAAGAAATATAAGACATGCAACAGATGTAGGTCAAATTTACCAGTACAACAGTAACATATACCAGTATTTTTAAAATTGGATGACCTAAACACTTGCAGAGTATTTACATTCCAACTTTTTAAATCACCAGTCAGTACTTTTATACTTTTAATCAAAATTCTTCATTTCTTCTCTTTTCTTCTAACTCTCTCTTTCTTTTTCTCCCCATCCTCTCTCCCTATGTCAGCTGCAAACTATTGGGGGAATGGTGCTACTTTCATTTATTTATGCATTAAAAGACTTATTCTGTTGGATTAGGCCTTTAGCAGAATCTGTGTAAGTTAGTGAGGGGGTAGAGCAAAGGCTGTAGATATACTTAAAATGGAAACTGTGGTGTTATTATTTGAAACACACATATACATTATGCATAAACCATTGAAATTAAGATATAAAACAATCGATATTCATAATAGCTGCCAATATTCCAGAAACTGAATACAGCTCATAGAATTTCACCATAATGCCCATTTTAATGTTGAAAAATGACCATAGGTGCAGGCGTGGCTGTGTGGTAAGAAGCTTGCTTCCCAACCACATGGTTCCGGGTTCAGTCCCACTGCGTGGCA